>JAWNPL010000182.1:0-12872 GCA_035047545.1 Drosophila paranaensis | reverse complement strand
CCTCTCTCGATTTAGGTGCGTGTTTTTGCTAAGGTAAGGGTTCAAAGCTTCGATCCTAATTGAAACTACCATGGCCACCTCCAATGAAAAGTTTTAATCTGCAGCTAATTTAAGCGGCACAGTGGGGATTTAGGGTTAAATTTAAAAATCTCAATGTGATAGGATGGCCCTGTGTGCTGTTGGGGCGTGAAATAGTATTTCGCTGTCGGTTGCGTCCGACAGCAACGTTCTTACTTTTCTGTTTATTTTTTTTTATTTGAGCCACTCAGTCACACACCTCCCCCAGTAACCAATGGAAAAAAATTCAATACATTTTATTCTTCTTTTCGTAGGCTTTAACTAAATACAATAGCTTATCATAATAAGACTCGCCAGAAGAAGCGAAATCCTATGTTATCCAATTCTGAAATTATATGTTGGGAGTTTAGCGGAGATGATATTTTCTAAAAGGTTTATCACTTCTTGTGGAAGGTTTTGTTTTTACCTTTGTTTTATACCTTTTACTTAAATATATGTTTGATGAAAGTGAATCTGAAGAATAGAAGGCCCTATAAGAGACATCAGTCACATTGTTCAATAGTTTTTTTTGTGTATTGCGATTTTTTATAGTTCTTATAGAGCTTGTTCCGTGCTTCTGAAGCTTTTCTCCCAGACATCCAATAGATCTAAGGACGTGTTTATGTATAATTTAAGTGTTTTTTTTTTTTACAAAATGCATTTCATTTTTCAATATTAACCGATTACCAGTAATCGGGATGAAATACTGATTTTTTATATTATGAATGTTGATGTAATGCTGTTTTGCTATCCCATTTCTCAACATGAATGCCAATGCTTCTTCAGGAGTAAGAGGGATCAATTTTTTTTGGGAATTATTGAGTTTCTAAGCACAGCTAAGTTTTCTGGTTCTCCTTCCTTGGCAACTTTCAGTACCTTAACTAATTCATCCTTTGTGGCAGACACACAAGTTTATCCGAAAAGTAACAAAAACGAGCAAAGGAAACTTATTAGATCCATATTAATGATTTCGGGATTGAAAAAAATAGCAAAACACCTGCAAAGGCTATATCGACGCATTTCCGCGAAATGATCGTATGTTGATTTTTTGCGAAATTAAGATTTTAAGTAGAACGGTTAGAAAACGTCTGTCTCACATACTTACAAAAAATAACAACTAAATTCGCTCTAGTTTCGGAAAATCAATTTCAATGTATGCGAATGTGTACAAAAATAATACTACTTTAAAACAAAGGCGAGATAAGGGAATTTTCGTTTTTATACCCTGAACCCATTGAAAATGGGAAAAAAGGGTATAATAATTTTGTGAAAATGTATGTAACAGGCAGAAGGAGGCGTGGCAGACCCCATAAAGTATATATATTCTTGATCAGGGAGAGAAGCCGAGTCGATTTAGCCCTGTCCGTCTGTCTGTCTATCCGTATGTTTGAACGCGTCGATCTCAGAAGATATAAGAGCTAGAGACTTTAAATTTTTTTTTGGAAGTTCGTGTATATCACGATTTGATCGAATTTGTTTCAAATAATCGATAACTATCATCGTTTTAATGTTATCGATTAAAAACCGATATCTTCATTCAGTTATAAAATTCTATTTAATTCATCTTTATAGTTAGAGTCTTCAAATTTAGCATTTAGTGTTATTTGAGCCTTCTGCAATTTCGGTTTTTGTTGAATTTTGGATGCCATGCCCTCAAATTGCCCCTTAGCCTCAAATTTCTAAATCACGTATTTCAAGTACTAGAGACTTGTGCTTTGGCACATACATACATATGGATGTAATGATCGCCCAACAAATTTGATCAAAATCGTTCCACTAGAAAAAAAGTTATTAAACATTTAATATCTCATATTATCGGCGTCTTGCAGCAGCAGCGAAGCTGATGAGTCATAATGCACAGTTAGCAGATTGTGTGCTTGTGCGTGCGTCTGTGTGTGTTCTTGTGCGTGCGTCTGTGTGTGTGTATGTATTGCTTGCTACATATGTACATATAAAAGTAAACGCAGTTCTTCGCAGGGTTCAGGGGATCTCTTTGTCGAGCAGTCTCGACTAGAGCACTCTTACTTGTTTTTTTTTTTGGTATGCCTGTAGACTCAATACATATCATCATTGAATCTTTTATTCGAAACCGCAATGTTTAGGCGCCAAGGAAATGGCCGACTCTTATAAGAAATTCAAATTCATCCGGATACAAGTGCGTTGAATTAATATACGAGGATTTCCAAAATTATAATCTTTTTGCCAATTATTTATTAAAAATCAATTATTATTTAAAATTAATATTATTTAAATTATTATTATTTATTATTAAAAAATCAAACGTTAAATTTAAGCAAACTACGTACAGCTATTTAGTAGCACGGATTAATGGAATTGCATTATGAATATTTCGAAAACACGAAAAAAAAGATTCTAATATCAAACATCAAAATATTAAAAGTTTATATAAGAACAAGCTAAGTATTTCAGAAAGTAAAATTTTAGATTTAAAAAGTCCATGTAATGAAAATAGTATACTCCTAAATATCATAGTGAATATATAAACCATCGCATATTGCTTGGATGAAACTGATGAAAAAGATGATAACTGAAGATGTAGGCCTTACACAATATTTTTTTATGAAATGAGTATACTTTAATCTCATACTGAAAAAAATGTAAATGTATTTATGGCTTAAGTTTAATAAAAACAAAAAAAAAAAAAAAAAAACAAGTAAGAAAACTCTAGTTGAGACCGCTCGACTAGGGTATACCCTAATCCGTATGACGAAAAGCTATTCCAAGCATTCTTTGTTTTTTTTTTTTATATACACATGCATGTGTTCGTTCATTACAAGCAAAACATACACACACACTCACAGGCGCATGCACACACACACGCCAGTCGGTGCGTCAGCTATTCTTTTGGCTGCTTTGCATGACCCTGCTATGGGAAATTAAATGTTTAATAACTTTTTTTCTAGTCGAACGATTTTCATCAAATTTGTGGGGCGTGATCATGACAATCATATGTGTGTATGTGCCAAAGCACAAGTCTCTAGTACTTGAAATACGTGATTTAGCAATTTGAGGCGAAGGGGCAATTTGAGGGCGTGGCATCCAAAATTTAACAAAAACCAAAATTGCAGAAGGCTCAAATAACACTAATTGCAAAATTTGAAGATATCGGTTTTTAATCGATAACATTAAAACGATTATAGTTATCGAATATTTGAAACAAACTCGATCGAATCGTACTATACACGAACCTCACAAAAAATTTGGAAGTCTCTAGCTCTTATATCTTCTGAGATCGACGCGTTCAAACATACGGACAGACGGACAGACGGACAGACAGACAGACGGACAGGGCTCAATCGACTCGGCTTCTCTCCCTGATCAAGAATATATATACTTTGTGGGGTCTGCCACGCCTCCTTCTGCCTGTTACATACATTTCAACAAAAACATTATACCCTGATTTTCCCATTTTCAATGGGTTCAGGGTATAAAAAGGCTAGAGAGTTGAGATTTTAACTGAACGGATATATCTACGCCCATTGGGAGCGTGGCAAATCGGGTCAAACTGTATCTTCTACAGTTTTAAAGCTAGAACGCCAAATTTGGCACGTGGGTTACTGTTAATCGACCAAAAATTTTTATGGCCACGGCTAATAGGGGCGTGGCAAATCGAATCTGAATATATAGTGATTTTACTAGTTTCGTTATATTTTGAGCACTATTGATGCTAGAGACTTGAGACTTGGTATATATACTCGGGTTAACATCCCACAATCGAAAAGGTATGGCGGATATATCTACGCCTTCAGGGGGCGTGCCAACTAATATCAGCTTATATCTCCCACAGTTTTAGTGCTAGAAGCTTCAAAATTGGATGCTAAGTTACTGGGGGCCTCCTCTATCGATTCCCCAAAAATTATTGTTACGCCCCAAAAGGGGCGTGACATACAGAAAAATACCCTGTAATTTTCGCATTTTTCGAATGCAAGCATCCAAACTTTACAGTTATATTCTTAAACGCCCACTCTATTCACATGCCAAAAAGTATTTGTCTACGGCCACTGGGGGCGTGGCAAATCAAAACTGAAACATCTGCAGCTTCTGAGCCTATAACGCGCCACATAATGACTTAGTGACCTTTGACCTTGTCTTTTGATTTGCCAAATTATATATATGTGTTTGAAAATAATATTTTATTAATACAAAATTACTAAATAAAGAAAATATAATAAAAATATCAACATGACCGCACCGGGGTTCGAGCCCACACCTCTACGCTCGCCAACGAACTTAAATCACATTTTCAGAGTTGCCACCTCTCTCATTTTGAGAGTTGCCACCTCTCTTATTTTGAGAGATGCCACCTCTCTCGATTTAGGTGCGTGTTTTTGCTAAGGTAAGGGTTCTAAGCTTCGATCCTAATTGAAACTACCTGGCCACCTCCAATGAAAAGTTTTAATCTGCAGCTAATTTAAGCGGCGACAGTGGGGATTTAAGGTTAAATTTAAAAAAATATAATGTGATAGATGGCCCTGTGTGCTGTTGGGGCGTGAAATAGTATTTCGCTGTCGGTTGCGTCCGACAGCAACGTTCTTACTTGTTTATTTTTTTATTTGAGCCACTCCGTCACACACCTCCCCCAGTAACCAATGGAAAAAAATTCAATACATTTTATTCTTCTTCGTAGGCTTTAACTAAATAAAATAGCTTATCATAATAAGACTCGCCAGAAGAAACGAAATCTATGTTATCCAATTCTGAAATTATATGTTGGGAGTTTGGCGGAGATGATATTTTCAAAAGGTTTATCACTTCTTGTGGAAGGTTTTGTTTTTACCTTTGTTTATACCTTTTACTTAAATATATCTTTGATGAAAGTGAATCTGAAGAATAGAAGGCCCTATAAGAGACATCAGTCACATTGTTCAATAGTTTTTTTTGTGTATTGCGATTTTTTATAGTTCTTATAGAGCTTGTTCCGTGCTTCTGAAGCACTTCTCCCAGACATCCAATTACATCTAAGGACGTGTTTATGTATAATTTAAGTGTTTTTTTTTACAAAATGCATTTCATTTTTCAATATTAACCGATTACTGGGATGAAATACTGATTTTTTATATTATGAATGTTGATGTAATGCTGTTTTGCTATCCCATTTCTCAACATGAATGCCAATGCTTCTTCAGGAGTAAGAGGGATCAATTTTTTTTTGGGAATTATTGAGTTTCTAAGCACAGCTAAGTTTTCTGGTTCTCCTTCCTTGGCAACTTTCAGTACCTTAACTAATTCATCCTTTGTGGCAGACACACAAGTTTATCCGAAAAGTAACAAAAACGAGCAAAGGAAACTTATTAGATCCATATTAATGATTTCGGGATTGAAAAAAATAGCAAAACACCTGCAAAGGCTATATCGACGCATTTCCCCGAAATGATCGTATGTTGATTTTTTGCGAAATTAAGATTTTAAGTAGAACGGTTAGAAAACGTCTGTCTTCGCTCTAGTTTCGGAAAATCAATTTCAATGTATGCGAATGTGTACAAAAACAAGTAGAAAAACTCTAGTCGAGACCGCTCGACAAGGGTATACCCTAAACCCTATGAAGAACCGTTATTCCAAGCATTCTTTTGTTTCTTTTATATACACATGCATATGTACGTTCATTACAAGCAAAACGTACACACACACGCACAGGCACACGCACACACACGCACAATCGGTGCGTCAGCTGTTCTTTGGCTGCTTTGCATGGCAATGCTATGGGAAATTAAATGTTTAATAACTTTTTTCTAGAGTAACGATTTTGATCAAACTTGTTGGGCGTGATCATGTCATCCATATGTATGTATGTTGCCAAAATGCAAAGTCTCTAGTATTTGAAATACGGGACTTACAATTTTGAGACGAGAGAGGGCGTGGCATCCAAAATTTAGCAAAAACCGAAATTGTGTAATGCTCACATAACACTAAATGCAAAATTTGAAGACTCTAGCTATAAAGATGAATTATATATAATTATATAACGGAGCATCGATTTCGTTTTTAATCGATAACATTAAAATTAAGACAGTTATCGATTTTTTTAACAAACTCGATCTTTTCGTGCTATACAGGGACCTACATAAAAAATTTCAAGTCTCTAGCTCTTATAGGTTCTGAGAACGACGCGTTCATACATACGGACAGACAGACGGACAGACGGACAGACAGACGGACAGGGCCAAATCGACTCGGCTTGTCTCCTGATCAAGAATATATATACTTTATGGGGTCTGCCACGCCTCCTTCTCCCTGTTTACATACATTTCAACAAAAACATTATACCCTGTTTTTCCCATTTTCAATGGGTTCAGGGTATAATAATACTACTTTAAAACAAAGGCGAGATAAGGGAATTTTCGTTTTTATACCCTGAACCCATTGAAAATGGGAAAAAAGGGTATAATAATTTTGTGAAAATGTATGTAACAGGCAGAAGGAGGCGTGGCAGACCCCATAAAGTATATATATTCTTGATCAGGGAGAGAAGCCGAGTCGATTTGTAAGTCCGTCTGTCCGTCTGTCTGTCTATCCGTATGTTTGAACGCGTCGATCTCGCAGAAGATATAAGAGGTAGAGACTTTGAAATTTTTTTTGGAAGTTCGTGTATATCACGATTTGATCGAATTTGTTTCAAATAATCGATAACTATCATCGTTTTAATGTTATCGATTAAAAACCGATATCTTCATTTAGTTATAAAATTCTATTTAATTCATCTTTATAGTTAAAGTCTTCAAATTTAGCATTTAGTGTTATTTGAGCCTTCTGCAATTTCGGTTTTTGTTGAATTTTGGATGCCACGCCCTAAATTGCCCCTTAGCCTCAAATTTGCTAAATCACGTATTTCAGACTACTAGAGACTTGTGCTTTGGCACATACATACATATGAATGTCATGATCACGCCCCACAAATTTGGTCAAAATCGTTCCACTAGAAAAAGTTGTGTAAATTTAATATCTCATATTATCGGCGTCTTGCAGCAGCGAGCGAAGCTGATGAGTCATAATACGACAGATTAGCAGATTGTGTGCTTGTGCGTGCGTCTGTGTGTGTTCTTGTGCGTGCGTCTGTGTGTGTGTATGTATTGCTTGCTACATATGTACATATAAAAGTAAACGCAGCTCTTCGCAGGGTTCAGGGGATCTCTTTGTCGAGCAGTCTCGACTAGAGCACTCTTACTTGTTATACCCTGAACCCATTGAAAATGGGAAATCAGGGTATAATGTTTTTGTTGGAAGGCGTATGTATGTAACAGGCAGAAGGAGGCGTGAGCCCCATAAAGTATATATATTCTTGATCAGGGAGAGAAGCCGAGTCGATTTAGCCCTGTCCGTCTGTCCGTCCGCCCGTCCGTCCGTCCGTCCGTATGTGTGAACGCGTCGATCTCGAAACCTATAAGAGCTAGAGACTTCAAATTTTTTATGTAGATCCTCGTGTAGCGTGCGCAGATCAAGTTTGTTAAAAAAAAAACGATAACAACTATCGTTTTAAAGTTATCGATTAAAAACCGATATCTTCATTTAGTTATACAATTCTATTTAATTCATCTTTTTAGCTAGACTTTTGAAATTTTGTATTTAGTGTTACTTCGGTCATGCGCAATTTCGGTTTTTGTTAAATTTTGGATGCCAATCCCCCTTCGTCTTAAATTTGTAACTCCCGTATATCAAATACTAGAGACTTGTGCTTTGGCACATACATACACATGGAGAACATGATCACGCCCAACAAGTTTGATCAAAATCGTTACTCTAGAAAAAAAGTTATTAAACATTTAATTTCCCATAACATTGCCATGCAAAGCAGCCAAAGAACAGCTGACGCCCTGACTAGCGCTAGTGTGTGCGTTCGTGTGTGTGTATGTTTTGCTTGTAATGAACGTACATATGCATGTGTATATAAAAGAAACAAAGAATGCTTGGAATAGCGGCTCTTCGCAGGGTTCAGGGTATACCCTAATCGAGCGGTCTCGACTAGAGTTTTCTTACTTGTTTTTTTTTTTGTATGCCTGTAGACTCAATACATATCATCATTGAATCTTTTATTCGAAACCGCAATGTTTAGGCGCCAAGGGAATGGCCGACTCTTATAAGAAATTCAAATTCATCCGGGAAACAAAGTGCGTTGAATTAATATACGAGGATTTCCAAAATTATAATCTTTTTTTGCCAATTATTTATTAAAAATCAATTATTATTTAAAATTAAAATTATTTAAAATTATTCTTATTTGTTATTAAAAATCAAACGTTAAATTTAAGCAAACTACGGTACAGCTATTTAGTAAGCACGGATTAATGGAATTGCATTATGAATATTTCGAAAACACGAAAAAAAAAGATTCTAATATCAAACATGAATCAAAATATTAAAAGTTTATATAAGAACAAGCTAAGTATTTCAGAAAGTAAAATTTTAGATTTAAAAAGTCCATGTAATGAAAATAGTATACTCCTAAATATCATAGTGAATATATAAACCATCGCATATTGCTTGGATGAAACTGATGAAAAAGATGATAACTGAAGATGTAGGCCTTACACAATATTTTTATGAAATGAGTATACTTTAATCTCATACTGAAAAAAAATGTATATGTATTTATGGCTTAAGTTTAATAAAAACAAAAAAAAAAAAAACAAGTAAGAAAACTCTGGCAAGACCGCTCGACTAGGGTATACCCTAATCCGTATGACGAAAAGCTATTCCAAGCATTCTTTGTTTTTTTTTTTTTATATACACATGCATGTGTTCGTTCATTACAAGCAAAACATACACACACACTCACAGGCGCATGCACACACACACGCCAGTCGGTGCGTCAGCTATTCTTTTGGCTGCTTTGCATGACCCTGCTATGGGAAATTAAATGTTTAATAACTTTTTTTCTAGAGCAACGATTTTGATCAAGCCGAGTTGATATAGCCCTGTCCGTCTGTCCGTATGTATGAACGCGCCGTTCTCAGAACCTATAAGAGCTAGAGACTTGAAATTTTTTATGTAGTTTCCTGTATAGCACGAAAAGATCGAGTTTGTTAAAAAAAATCGATAACTTTCTTAATTTTAATGTTATCGATTAAAAACGAAATCGATGCTCCGTTATATAATTATATATAATTCATCTTTATAGCTACAGTCTTTAAATTTTGCATTTAGTGTTATTTGGGTCTTACGCAATTTCGGTTTTTGTTAAATTTTGGATGCCACGCCCCCTTCGCCTCAAATTTGTAAGTCCCGTATATCAAATACTAGAGACTTGCGCTTTGGCACATACATACATATGGATAACATGATCACGCCCAACAAGTTTGATCAAAATCGTTGCCCTAGAAAAAAAGTTATTAAACATTTAATTTCCCATAGCATTGCCATGCAAAGCAGCCCAAGAACAGCGGACGCGACGACTTGCGCTTGTGTGTGCGTGTCTATGCGTGTGTGAGTGTGTTGGTTGTACTGTACATATATATGCATTTGTATATAAAAGAAACGGAGAATGCACGAAATAGCGGTTCTTCGCAGGGTTCAGGGTATACCCTAGTCGAGCGGTCTCTACCAGAGTTTTCTTACTTGTTCTACTCTGAACCCATTGAAAATGGGAAAATCAGGGTATGTTTTTGTTGAAATGTATGTAACAGGCAGAAGGAGGCGTGGCAGACCCCATAAGGTATATATATTCTTGATCAGGGGTCTCCCTGATCAGGGGTCTCCCGAGTCTATTTAGCCCTGGCCGTCTGTCCGTCCGTCTGTCGTCTGTCTGTCCGTCTGTCCGTATGTATGAAAGCGTCGTTCTCAGAACCTATAAGAGCTAGAGACTTGAAATTTTTATGTAGGTTCCTGTATAGCACGAAAAGATCAAGTTTGTTAAAAAAAAATCGATAGCTGTCTTAATTTTAATGTTATCGAATAAAAACGAAATCGATGCTCCGTTATATAATTATATATAATTCATCTTTATAGCTAGAGTCTTCAAATTTTGCATTTAGTGTTATGTGATCATTGCACAATTTCGATTTTTGTTAAATTTTGGATGCCACGCCCCCTTCGCCTCAAATTTGTAAGTCCCGTATATCAAATACTAGAGACTTGCGCTTTGGCACATACATACATATGGATAACATGATCACGCCCAACAAGTTTGATCAAAATCGTTACTCTATAAAAAAAGTTATTAAACATTTAATTTCCCATGTCATTGGCATGTAAACAGCAGCCAAAGAACAGCTGACGCAACGACTGGCGCTTGTGTGTGTGTGTGCGCCTGTGTATGTGTGTGTGTATGTTCTGTTTGTAATGAACATATATATACTTATGTATATTAAAGAAACGGAGATTGCTTGGAATTGCGGTTCTTCGCAGGGTTCAGGGTATACCCTAGTCGAGCGGTCTCGACTAGAGTTTTCTTACTTGTTTTCTTATTGATAATTTTTGGGAATTATTATATATACCTTTATTGATATAGCAGGCGGTAGCGCCTGTATCAATTAGTATTTTTAGTTGTTTATTTATTATACCCTGAACCCATTGAAAATGGGTAATCAGGGTATAATGTTTTTGTTGGAAGGCGTATGTATGTAACAGGCAGAAGGAGGCGTGGCAGACCCCATAAAGTATATATATTCTTGATCAGGGAGACAAGCCGAGTCGATTTAGCCCTGTCCGTCTGTCTGTCTGTCTGTCCGTCTGTCCGTATGTATGAACGCGTCGATTTCAGAACTTACAATAGCTAGAGACTTCAAATTTTTTTGTAGGTCCCTGTATAGGGCGCGCATATCGAGTTTGTTTCAGAAATTCGATAACTGTTATCGTTTTATTGTTATCGATTAAAAACGAAAATCTAAATTTAGCTAAAAAATTCTATCTATTTCATCTTTCTAGCTAGAGTCTTCAAATTTTGCATTTAGTGTTATTTGGGTCTTACGCAATTTCGGTTTTTGTTAAATTTTGGGTGCCACGCCCCCTTCGCCTCCAATTTGTAACTCCCGTATATCAAATACTAGAGACTTGTGCTTTGGCACATACATATATATGGATGACGTGATCACGCCCAACAAGTTTGATCAAAATCGTTACTCTAGAAAAAAAGTTATTAAACATTTAATTTCCCATAGCATTGCCATGCAAAGCAGCCAAAGAACTGCTGACGCAACGATTTGCGCTTGTGAGTGCTTGCGCCTGTGTATGTGTGTGTGTATGTGTTGTTTGTAATGAACATATATATAAACTTATGTATATTAAAGAAACGGAGATTGTTTGGAATTGCGGTTCTTCGCAGGGTTCAGGGTATACCCTAGTCGAGCGGTCTCGACTAGAGTTTTCTTACTTGTTATACCCTGAACCCATTGAAAATGGGTAATCAGGGTATAATGTTTTTGTTGGAAGGCGTATGTATGTAACAGGCAGAAGGAGGCGTGGCAGACCCCATAAAGTATATATATTCTTGATCAGGGAGACAAGCCGAGTCGATTTAGCCCTGTCCGTCTGTCTGTCTGTCTGTCCGTCTGTCCGTCTGTCCGTCTGTCCGTATGTATGAACGCGTCGATCTCAGAACTTACAATAGCTAGAGACTTCAAATTTTTTTTGTAGGTCCCTGTATAGGGCGCGCATATCGAGTTTGTTTCAGAAATTCGATAACTGTTATCGTTTTATTGTTATCGATTAAAAACGAAAATCTAAATTAAGCTAAAAAATTCTATCTATTTCATCTTTCTAGCTAGAGTCTTCAAATTTTGCATTTAGTGTTATTTGGGTCTTACGCAATTTCGGTTTTTGTTAAATTTTGGGTGCCACGCCCCCTTCGCCTCCAATTTGTAACTCCCGTATATCAAATACTAGAGACTTGTGCTTTGGCACATACATATATATGGATGACGTGATCACGCCCAACAAGTTTGATCAAAATCGTTACTCTAGAAAAAAGTTATTAAACATTTAATTTCCCATAGCTGCCATGCAAACAGCAGCCAAAGAACAGCTGACGCAACGATTTGCGCTTGTGAGGTGCTTGCGCCTGTGTATGTGTGTGTGTATGTGTTGTTTGTAATGAACATATATATAAACTTATGTATATTAAAGAAACGGAGATTGTTTGGAATTGCGGTTCTTCGCAGGGTTCAGGGTATACCCTAGTCGAGCGGTCTCGACTAGAGTTTTCTTACTTGTTTTCTTATCTATTTTGTAGATAAAGGGGAGTTCTCCCCCTGCTGGTCTAAAAAAATGCCCTTCCTGTATATTATTCACTCGCAGCACCTTGTTTGGCTGCTGAACAGAATTGGAGGTATATTCCCTTTTTTTCGATTGGTCATAATTTTGAGATCTATAGTAGGGTTTGTTTTGCATCTGAATGGATTTATCTACATCCATTGGTTCCGGAGGCGATTGTGACTTATTGTTATTAGTCACGAAGTTTGAGTTCTGTGGGGTCTGATCAAATCGCAAATGATTGGCAGATTTTTTGGAATCTTGTTTTTGATTCTTGGTCGGATTCTTTTGGATAATTGCAGAATGGTTATACGCAAAGTTTGCCCTTTGGTAGTTAGCTTCAAGCTGTTGTGCTTTAGCCAATGCATTGGGTAAGTTTTCGGGTCTAAGAGAGAACAATATTTCTGATAGGGAACCGTTAAGACCGGTTATGAAGACGCGTAGGTCGTTTTCTCTATTTTTATTATTCATCTCAGCAATTATGCTGGCTTTATCGCCATATGTCATAATTGTTTTATTGATAAGAAGAGTCAACTTTTTGTTGACTAAGTTATAATATTCTATAATGGACATATTACCCTGTCGTAGGACACAAAGTTCTTGTTCAATTATGT
>JAWNPL010000181.1:0-79430 GCA_035047545.1 Drosophila paranaensis | reverse complement strand
GAGGCGAATCCAGGATCGGCACACCCACTTCATGAGGATGTGGAGGTGGACGCGTTCCTGAGGCAGGAATTGGCCAAATTCCAGCAGATTAAGGGCACCACTGACATCACCGAGCACCGGATCACGATGCACGACAAGCGGCCAATAAAGCAGCGATATTTCCCGAAGAACCCGAAGATGCAGGCGGAGATCAACAGCCAGGTAGATGAGCTCCTGGCTGAAGGATGCATAGAGCCCTCGAAGAGCCCACACAGCGCTCCCATAGTGATGGTGCGGAAGAAGAACGGCAAGTGGCGGCTGTGCGTGGATTTCCGACAGCTCAACAGCCGATCTGTAAAAGATGCATATCCGCTGCCTCGAGTGCATCACATTCTGGACCAGCTTCGAGAGGCTCGCTACATAACGAGCCTGGACTTGAAGGATGGGTATTGGCAGATACCCATGGAGGAGGCCAGCCGACCACTCACGGCATTTACAGTTCCAGGAAAGGGGCTGTTCCAGTGGAAGGTGATGCCGTTCGGCCTTCATTCAGCACCAGCGACTTTCCAGAGGGCTCTGGATCAAGTCATTGGCCCAGAGATGATGCCGCATGCTTTTGCGTACCTCCATGATATCATCGTCATTGGGAGGACCCGCCAGGAGCATATGAACAACCTGCGAGAGGTGTTCCGGCGGCTGAGAGCTGCCAATTTGAAGATCAACATCGACAAGTGCGATTTCTTCAAAAAGGAGCTGAAATATCTGGGCCACAAGGTGACGGAACATGGCATTCGTACGGACCCAGAAAAGGTTGCCGCGATTGCGGAACTTAAGCCTCCCGCAAACGTGAAGGAGTTGCGACAATATGTGGGCGTGGCATCCTGGTATCGCCGCTTTGTGCCTGACTTTGCGACCACAGTACACCCACTCAATGCGCTGTTGAAGAAAGGAGTCAAGTGGGAGTGGACCGAGGAGCGTCAGAGGGCTTTTGACACGGTAAAGGCCAAGCTGACGGAATCACCAGTCTTGGCATGCCCGGATTTTTCGAAGCCGTTCTGCTTAAAGACGGATGCGAGCAACTATGGGCTCGGCGCAATTCTGACGCAAACTTCAGAGGATGGAGAGAGGGTCATCTCCTATGCCAGTCGGACACTGAATAGCGCGGAGCGGAACTATTCAGCAACGGAGAAGGAATGCCTAGCGATCGTCTGGGGCAGCCGGAAGTTGAGGCCTTACTTGGAAGGCTATCACTTCGTGGTGGTGACCGATCACATGGCGCTGAAGTGGCTTAACTCCATTGAGAGTCTTTCAGGCAGAATCGCTAGATGGGCATTGGAGCTACAACAATTTGACTTCGAGATCCGGTACAGGAAGGGCAAGCGAAATGTAGTAGCCGATGCTCTGTCGCGACAGCCTCTGGAGGAAGCAGTTTGCCGCTTGGTCGCAAGCAAAAGCCAATCAGCTGGGACGGGATGTCGCTGGATGGCTAAGCTTCGCCGAGATCTCCACCAAAACGCACAGAAGATGCCAGACTACCGGGAAGAGGCGGGGAATGTATACAGGCACATTCCTCATCAAGCTGGCCATGAAGATGTGGCTGCATGGAAGCTATGCGTGCCGAGCGAGCAGCGCAAGCAGGTTCTGGAAGAGAACCACGATGCGGCCACCGTCGGTCACCTGGGAAGCCGGAAAACGATTGCTCGAGTGGCAGCAAGATACTACTGGCCCGGTATGTATCAAGACGTGCGAGGATACGTGCAGCGCTGCGAGCTATGTCAGCGCTACAAGGCCAGTCAACTCCAGGCGGCCGGACAGATGCTGACCCAGATCCCTGAGGAGCCATGGGTGACGGTGTGCGCCGACTTTGTCGGACCGCTACCCAGGTCAAAGCACGGTAACATCATGCTCTTGGTGTTCATCGACCGATTCTCCAAGTGGACGGAGATGGTGCCGTTGAGAAGCGCAAATACAGCGGCGCTTCAAAAGGCATTCAGGGAGCGGATCGTGGCCAGATTTGGAGTGCCAAAAGTGCTCATCACGGATAATGGCACTCAATTCACAAGCCGTGCCTTCAAGGTATTCTTGGATGAGCTAGGAGTGCATCATCAGTTGACGGCGCCATACACGCCTCAAGAGAATCCCACGGAGAGGGCCAATCGCACGGTCAAGACGATGATCGCTCAATTTGCGGGCAGCGATCAACGTTGTTAGGACGAGGCGCTACCAGAGTTGACACTGGCCGTCAACAGCAGCGTCTCGGCCTCTACAGGGTATTCCGCAGCCTTCCTCACTCAAGGGCGTGAGCCAAGGTTGCCTAAGGCCTTGTTTAACGCACGGACTGTGGGAACAGGCCAGGCAACACAAGCACCCACGGAGAGAGCCACCAAATTGGCCGAAGTGTACCAGATTGTAAGGCGAAATCTGGAAAAGGCGGCTCAGGATCAGGCGCGACATTCCAATCTGAGGCGGCGACAGTGGAAACCAGCCATAGGGGACAGGGTGTGGGCGAAAGAGCGCCACCTGTCTAATGCCGCTGAAGGATTTGCGGCAAAGCTGACTCCACGATATGGAGGACCGTATACAGTGGTCAGTTTCATCTCGCCGGTCATATGCCGGATCAAGGCGGAGACTGATAAGCACAGCCGGACAGCTCATGTGTCCGATCTGAAGCCATATCAGGTGGAGGCGGGTGAGTCTGAGCACATTATTTAAAAAAAAAAAAAAAAAGGTGTGAATACACATAGCTATGTGTATTGTTGTTGTTATTGCCACCCGAGTTTATTAGAAAATTTTTGTTAAAAATTGTGCAATATTTATATATTGATTTCAAAACAAAAACTCATAAAATCGGCAACAGCGCAAGAGCATTAAGAATATCAGCGCGCGCACGAAATGACGCCGAAAACAACAACAATCGCAGCTGGAATAGTATTCCCGCAAACAACAACAGTGTCAGCTGTAACTGAGGCGAGCCCTCTTTAGGGCAAACAACAACAGTATCAGCTGTAACTGTAGGGAACCCGCGCCAAACAAACAACAACAGTGTCAGTTGTAACTGTGATGCGAGAGAGCGCCGTCACAAACAACAACAATCTCGGCTGCACAGCGCGGCTCATGAAGACGAGCGAAAAAGCAAATGCGAAACGGACACCACCACACACTTAGATTTGCGTACGCCCACGCACTTGCAAATGCACATGCACGCTCAAGCCACGGCGAGAGCATTGAAACAGTGGAGAGAGAGAGATTAGAAACAACAATGCGGCCGGGCACAGAGGCCAATGACCTCGGGCAGCTGAGCGGCGATCGCTACGGCCGAGGCGAGCCGAAGCTGGGATCGCGAGAACAAGCGAACGCCTGCAGCTGTGCAGAGAGAAAGAGCGGCTACAACAATAACAACAAGCGCGCATCGTCCGAGCATAGCCCAAATATGCAAAACGGGCAACAACAAAACAGCTGGAATCGGCAAACATAGCCCAAACATGTAAAACGGGCAACAACAACCAAATGCGACCGTCAAGGGCAAAAAGGGCAAAGGCGCGAATTAGGCGACAAAGATAGGGATCTGAAAGTCAGCGCTAAGGATGGGTGGTTAGAAGAGTGCACCCCGCGCTAGAAAGGGAGCAGTAGAGAGCACAGGATCCGTTAAGTGCTGCCGCCCGCACGGCCAGCAGAGCGGCGGCAGAGGCTATAAAAGGGCGTGTTGGCGGCAGTCCATAGCGATAGCGACGTGGAAGGCGATAGCGACGTGGAAGGTGATAGCGACGTGGGAGCGACATCGACGTGGGAGAGAGGCACGTCTGGAGTATTGGCAGACTCAAGGGAAGGGGCTCGCAGGAGATTTCAGCGCCAGACTTCTGCTATGTAGCTGGAGGGTCTGGGTAGTGAAGCTAGGGCATCGGCAGAAGGAATGAGGCCGATCCTCGCGCACTGGCCAGCGAATCTGCTGGAGCTGTGCGCGAATGAGGAGTATACCAAACCGTCTGCCCGGTGCCAGCGTGGCGACACCCCAGAGCCAGCTCACGAACGTCGTCTGGTGCACCGAAATTTCCCGCGGAGCCCGGAATCCCCATTAGTGGGTTCCCAAGGGTGAGAGGAGCCAGTCGCCAGGGTCCGAAGCTGGCAAATCTCGCCCTGAAGTGGCCGCACAAAATTGGAGGCGCCGCCACTGCAGCCAATACACGGCCACAACACAGCCGGAACAGGGGCATCTACTGCAGCGGCGGATGGAGCATGGCCAAAGAGGCATCAAGGAGTGAAGCTGCCTAAACACCGAGGAAGTTTTATTAGAATTTGGTAAATATTTTAATAAAACACTTTGTTTTGCTTACCTGTTTATTGTGACAGTGTTGCCAGCAGGGTGTCGATCAGCAGTGAGTACGGCGTTGCCACTGGGTGGATCGACATCGCGTGCCAGGTGGCAACACTGAGCAATGCGGTGGAGCAAAACAAAGAGGAGCAGAACGGTTGGAGTGGCGCCAAATTGAAAAACTTCGGACAAATTTTAAACACGAAAGTTTCGTGGTTACCGAAGAAAGAGGGGAGTGTGAGGAACAATATATGCAGGCACGTCACAACCTGTATAATTGCATGTATTTGCTGTGCATTTATATGGGTGGGCGTGCAGGCATATAAATGTTCCACACAGCGACGCGAGTACGGTAAGAGCGACCCTCGCGACTGGAAAGGGTCAAAGGCGAGCGATGAGACGTCTCGCTCGCTCTTACCGATTCAGCGATTTACTCGCGTCGCACTCTCTGCGTTGATCGTGCACCGCTAGCCGAAGTGGCGTTCGTAGCCGCGAGAAAGTAGCTATTACTTTAACTCGCAGGCGTGTAACGGTGCTTCGGCCAATGAGAGGCTGCCACGCGATCACGCGTATTTCGCGTCGCACAAAATCAGGCGATGTTGCCGTTAACGCGGAAACGAAGAGGAGACAGGCCCCGCTACAGAGAGCCGAGGCAGGCCCCGCTCCAGAGCCGAAGCAGGGCCTGCGGCGCTGCTATAAAAAGGCGCCCACGGCTCGGCACTGGGTCAGTCGATTCCAGTGAAAAGTGAAAGTGCCGAGCGTCAACGGAGTGAAAAGTGTAAAATGAAACGAAGTGCAACGAAGGACAACGAAGGACAACGAGGGACATAAAGGACATCGTGGGATACATACAAGGATATTCAGAGGAATATCCTGGACGCATACCAAACCGTATCCTTGAGGACAGAGGTACGGCCGGCAGCTGGTGCTAGAGCAGCGTAACCTGAACAGGAGAGTAAGGTTAGTGAGGGTAGCCGTGCGAAAGCAACGTAAGCCTTCTGAGACGCAGTCTAGCGTGCCAGCGAGTACATCCAGTTGTAGGAGTGCGTGTGGTGATCCAAGCGAACCGCTGGAGTATACAGCGCGTATCCTGGCGTACCCTGGAGTGCTCTGCAACCTCTAGACGGCTCAGAGGCTAACCGCTCGATAGCCGAAGTGCTCCTCACGGCAGAACTACGATCCTGTGGAGATCAGCGTGCGCTAGCCCAGCCAGCTCTAAGGTGTGCTCGGAAAGCGTTACAAGGAGTGGCGTGCCCTACAACCAGGAGTAAGAGGTACGTGAGAGTAGTCGTGATACTGTGATATTCTCGGCGAACCGCTAGAGATCACAGCGCGTATCCTGGCGTACTCTGGAGTGTTCTGCAACCTCTAGACGGCTCAGAGGCTAACCGCTCGATAGCCGAAGTGCTCCTCACGGCAGAACTACGATCCTGTGGAGATCAGCGTGCGCTAGCCCAGCCAGCTCTAAGGTGTGCTCGGAAAGCGTTACTAGGAGTGGCGTGCCCTACAACCAGGAGGAAGAGGTACGTGAAAGTAGTCGTGCGGAAGAGCGCACGTCTTTGAGGCGCGGTCTAGAGTGCCAGCGAGCGAATCCAGCAGTAGGAGTGCCTGTGATACTCTCGGCGAACCGCTAGAGATCACAGCCAGTGTTGCCGATCTGGGGGTTTTCCCGCTAGATTTGGGGTTTTTTGAAGTGCGATAGCGGGAAGAATTTGAAAACAGGGGGAAAACCCTGAATTGGCGTGATTTTAAATTATCTGGGGGTTTTTCAGCTTTTTTTATGTACCAAATTTTAGTTTCATACATTTCAATTTTTTTACGATTTTCAACACTAAAATATTATCGACAATACATATGCATTATTGCAATTCTTGCCTTGACTATTAGAGTGCGCCAAGAAGTTATTTAAAGTGATGTAATGATGTAATGTTAATTGTATGAGCGGCTTTTCGCAACCCACCATAATACAATTCGTGCGATTGCCAACAAAAACATTGGAGCATGTAGCTGCGCTTTGTCTTTTCGTGGCAAAACATACTGCCACTGCATCGGTGTATCACCTAGGCATATATGCAGCAATCAATTTAGTGACGATAGTACAACAAAAAAAAAATCATGATGCACCGTACGAAGTGTACCTATGTTTTGAAAAATGTTTTAGCGTGCCACTTTAAAGAAGATCTTCGCAACGATATTGGTAGCGCCAAATATAGTTTAATTTTATTTTTATATAAAATACCTCCCAATTTCCTAAGAATGATCGGAACCTGTAAGAATTCCTCCTCCGATGAAGATGCTGTCGATATAGATGACATTATTAAAAACTTAGAATAAAATATATTTAAAAAAAAATTTTAAAAATATCTAGGGTTTTTTTTAGCTTTTTAAATTTTTTTGGGGTTTTTTGCTTTTTTTTTTTTTTGCCAATCTAGCGTTTTTTTCTCAAACAATTTCGGCAATACTGATCACAGCGCGTATCCTGGCGTACTCTGGAGTGTTCTGCAACTTCTAGACGGCTCAGAGGCTAACCGCTCGTTAGCCGAAGTGCTCCTCACGGCACCTACGAATCCTGCGGGCTTAGCCGTGTGCAGCTATATCCTAAGAAATCACTTTGCTGTACTAAAATAGTTATATATCAACGTGAATAAACTAGTTTACATTATTAAATCTAAAAGCAGGACTTATTATTTATCGGCAGGCGCCCAACATATAAATTTGTTTGGCACGAACACACAGTCGGCTGAGTGCGGCCCGGCTTAAATTCGGGGCAAACCGAAGGTTCGTTACAATATTATATATTTATATTTACTGTTAGATTCTCTAATTTTACTATTAATTTTCCTGTATTGCCTTTTTCTTAAATTTCTTTATTTCAATAATATCACTAACCACATCGGGCTGTGAATTGGGGCATAGCTGACTGGACTGGCAAATAAAATACCCCCAACAATTTGGTGATATTTCGAAATTGTTTATCTTTAAACAAAGTTGTTTAGTTTATACTTAAGTTGACACTCGACTTGTCAATTATATTTTGATAATAAATAAATAAATAAATAAATAAATAATGTACTTGTCTATCTGCAATTGAAGCTATTCCTTTGGAGTTTATTACTCCTTCTCCTATACCTCGAATATCTATGATTCTATTTGCTTGGATGTCGTGAAAGACATCAGAATTTTCCTTTATAATTAAGATATCTGCACCTATATCTATTAAGAATATTATTTTTTTATTTGTTGCAATATTTTTGAATGATACAAAATTGTTGAGACTTAAGTTGACAGTATATATTTTACTATTTAACCTTGTGTATCTTGAGGGGTTTTGGGAATTTCCCGAATTATTTTGGGCGAGACGGACATTATAGTTGTTGTTATTGTTATTCTTGCTCTCGTTTTGGTTATTGCCTCGGTTTGAATTATTCCTACCTCTGTTATAACCTCGACCACCTCCATTGTTATTTCCGTAATTATTGTTATTGTTATTAGGGTGGTAGTTACCTCGGCCATTGCCTCTTCCTCTGTGGGAATAGTAACCACCGCCCCTACTATTGCGGCCTCGCTGAAATAATACTGTACCTGTACTTCCAGTCATTTCTGTGCTGCAATGAATATATTTACTCATCACATCATTGATTCCAGTATTACTTTGAGTTTCTCATGCTCACAATTGTTAATCATTGCAGAAACAGACTCGTTTGTGGAGAATTTCTCTGCACTGTTTGGGTCTAGGCCGTCATCAATAAAGGCTGCCTATTTGAGTTGCGTACTGGGTGGCAGTTTTGCCTTTTTGTTTTATATTCATCAATTTAGCTTTTAGTACGTCGGGAGATTCTCCTTTTACGTTTTCTTTAAGCTTATTTATTATTCCAGATATAGTGGTCTCGGCTTGTACCTTATACAAGATTGTTCCAATTATATTTGACTTTACAACCTCTACTGCTATATCCTCCTGTTCGCCTTTGGTTCTATCTACAAGGTTCAATGCTGTTATGAACCGATTTAATGTCAATTTTTTTACCGTCGAATTCGGGTACTGAAGAGGAAACCTGCTTCACATATTCCCTATCCAAAGCGGTCTGATTAGCCATTGTTTCTATATTTTCTTCCAATAGTTCAGTATCGCTTTCGCTATCCGAATTTATTACAGGTTTGGACTCATCTAAATCTTGTAATTGGTTTTCATCAAATTCAACTAGCTCGTTGATATTTGCAGGGATTGTTATATCAACATTCCTTCTAATGCTGATATTTTGTAATCTTTCACGGAGTGATTTGATTGTTTTTTGACATTGATATTTGTGTTCATATGTCAATTTTTCATTTTTACTGTTGTTACTATGTTATTATATTGATCTGTTAAAATGCGCAAATGATGTATCACTGTTTCTGTTTTTATTGTTTTATCAGAATTGATACATTTTTATGATTTCTCAAATTTGTCTTTGAAATCATTAATTGTTTTCACTAACGCACTCCATTCCATTTCTTAGTAGTAATATCAAGTATTGGATTCTTTTTATACCCTGAACCCATTGAAAATGGGAAAATCAGAGTATAATGTTCTTGTTGAAATGTATGTAACAGGGAGAAGGAGGCGTGGCAGACCCCATAAAGTATATATATTCTTGATCAGGGAGACAAGCCGAGTCGATTTGGCCCTGTCCGTCTGTCCGTCCATCTGTCCGTCCGTCTGTCCGTCCGTCTGTCCGTATGTATGAACGCGTCGTTCTCAGAACCTATAAGAGCTAGAGACTTGCAATTTTTTATGTAGGTTCCTGTATATCACGAAAAGATCGAGTTTGTTAAAAAAAAATCGTAAACTGTCTTAATTTTAATGTTATTGATCAAAAGCGAAATCGATGCTCCGTTATATAATTATATATAATTCATCTTTATAGCTAGAGTCTTCAAATTTTGCATTTAGTGTTATGTGAGCATTGCACAGTTTCGGTTTTTGTTAAATTTTGGATGCCACGCCCCCTTCGCCTCAAATTTGTAACTCCCGTATATCAAATACTAGAGACTTGTGCTTTGGCACATACATACATCTGGATGACATGATCACGCCCAATAAGTTTGATTAAAATCGTTACTCTAGAAAAAAAGTTATTAAATATTTAATTTCCCATAGCATTGCCATGCAAAGCAGCCAAAGAACAGCTGACGCACCGATTGGCGTTTGTGTGTGTGTGCGCCTGTGCGTGTGTGTGTATGTTTTGCTTGTAATTAACGTACATATGCATGTGTATATAAAACAAACAAAGAATGCTTGGAATAACGGTTCTTCATAGGGTTCAGGGTATACCCTTGTCGAGCGGTCTCGACTAGAGTTTTCTTACTTGTTGATTTTGGGATGTCGACATGAGTGTTCAGTTAAAATCTCAACTCTCTAGAAGTAGTGTTTCTGAGATACAGGACTATGCATTTTCCGATTTGCCACGCCCCCAGTGGGCGTATCGGGAAAATGGTTTGGAAATGGTTTGCGTTCATACGGACAGACGGACAGACGGATGGACAGACAGACGGACGGACAGCATGACGGACATTGCAACACCCAATATACTATATCACTACGTGAAATAGTATAAAAATGACTTTTCTCTACAGGATACTGGGAGTAATCCCAATACAGGCACGAGTGGAAATGACTAATTATACAAATAGTCACATACTCACCCTTCATGACGGATTAGGTAAAATAACCAGCTCCTCGACCAGGATAATTCATTTGATAGACGTATTACAACTAAAAAAGGCTTTGGACAAACTTGCGTATCACATAGACACGGAATTAAAGTCGTCCGATTTACATCATACTCCGCATTTCGAAGTAGAACAGTCAAAATCAATATTTCACTCTTTATTATACGCAAATAAGACCAGACACACAAGATCCATAAATGCTTTAGGCTCAGCCTGGAAATTTGTGGCCGGCTCTCCTGACCACGATGACTTAGTCGCTATAGAAGATAACCTAAATAAACTCATTCAGAATACTAACCAACAAACCATCATAAACACACAATTTCAACAACGAATAAATAATCTTACTCAAATTAACAATATTTTAACTAACGCCATCCAAAAACATTCGTACCCTACTAACAATTTTGATATTAACATACAAAAACAAATCCGTCTGATTAAAGAGGAAATAACAAGCATAAAATACGCCATACAATGGGCTAAACTAAACATAGTAAACAGCATCCTCTTAAATGATGAAGATTTAGACCTAATACAAAAACAAATAAATAAAGCTGAAATAGATCTAACAATAGAAGAGATGCTAGAGTTAGCAGACGTATCCGTTTTACATAATAACACCATAATCTTATATGTTGTCAAAATTGCTAATCTGGAAAATATAAATTATGAGAATGTAATTATTAGACCTATAATTAAAGACAATACAATTGTAAACTTACAATTCAAAGAAATTTTCAAATATAAAAACACAATGTGAGGATTAAGAAACAACATAAAAATTTGTAATTGTTAAGGAATAAGAAAGCTGGTTCTTTTCTTTCTCTTATTTTTATTGAATTGCAGACCGCCTTATGCGCGTTTGCTCTTCTCTGTTGTCAATTTAAAACTAAGCCGCAATAAGAATTTCACCATGTTGCTAACATGTTTAGAAATAATGTTGCAAAGTATTTTCCTATTTCGTTACTGTTAGCAACTAGAGAATGGCAAATTATAAGAAGAAGAAAAATCGATTGAATTTAAATCGATGCATTTCTCAACATCCCGCCCTACGCTGAAACATTGGTTTCTGAATTAGGTAGCGCGGCAATCTTGGTAATTGGGCGAGTTGTCTCTCCAGTGGGTGTTTTCAGTCTGACTGCACGTACCAATCCCTTGCCAGTATCCAAGCGGAAGGTGGTGTGTATGTTTCCTTGATCAAAACGATGTCTCCAGAAGAAATGTTTGGAGATTTAGTATTCCATTTGCGACGCTGTTGTAAAGTAGTAAGATACTCCATGTGCCACTTTTTCCAAAAACGTTGCAGCATGGCCTGAGACTGCTGCCAGTAATCCAATCTGATTGCTAGGACTGGATCACGATTTCCTTCCGGAACCAGAGTATATGGTCGACCTATAAGAAGGTGAGCTGGTGATAGATATGATACGTCTGTGTCCGGGGTTGTGTACAGTGTACGAGAGTTAACCACTGCCTCTATTTGTGCCAATAAAGTGTGCATCTGCTCGAATGTCAGAGTTGCGTTGCCAAGAACACGATTAAGATGCAATTTGGCTGAGCGCACAGCAGATTCCCATTTGCCACCCCAGTGTGGTGCATGTGGTGGGATAAAGTTCCACTTGATCACATCATTGGCTAGTGTTTGTGATACGATGCTGTTGTGCCTCTGTGATACTAGCAGCTGCTCCATTTCATTTAGCGCTCTCTTAGCGCCGACAAAGTTTCGTCCGTTATCGCTATACATGCGAGCACATTTGCCACGGCGTGATATAAAGCGACGCAGTGCAGCCAAAAAGGTTTCCGTGCTGAGATCAGTAGCTAATTCCAAATGTATTGCAGAAGTAGTCAAACATATAAACAGGCATATGTAGCCCTTCTCTTTGCGTGGGTTGCGTCCCTTGTGGACCTTGAGTGTGATGGGTCCGGCGTAGTCACAGCCGGTGTCTTCGAATGGAAAAGCTTGTGTCAATCTGACTGCTGGTAGATCAGCCATGAAATATTGTGCTGTGTGGTGTCGTTGTCGAAAGCATTTCAAACAGTCGTGTGTAATCTTTCGTATTAGGTTTCTAGCGCCCAATATCCAGTAGCGTTGCCCCACGATGACAAGGAGTGCTGAAACACCTGGATGTAGATGTGACTCATGTTCCAGCTCCAAGATAAGTTTGGTGATGCGATGACTCTTCGGTAGTATGATTGGGTGCTTGGTACAGAATTCCAATCCCGAATTGCTTAATCGTCCGCCCACACGCAGGAGTCCAAGATCGTCAATAATGGATGAGAGGGTGCGCAGTTTGGAGTCATTCCTCAGTGGCTGCTTGTCGAGCAGCAATTGACGCTCCTGTCGAAATGTGTCCTGAGCACAGCGAAAGCATAATATGCGAGCTTCGCTTATTTCGTCAAATGTGAGTGCGCCTGAGAATCGCTTGCGTTTTACAAACCGTAGAACGTATGCCACGATGCGTACCAATTTTGCCCAAGAGGAGATGCGATCTCCCAATTCGTCTATGAAAGAGGCTGTAGCCTTATGAGCTGCCACAGCTAGCATTGTGGTTGTCTTTACCTCTTCTTGAAATTGCTCATCTGGAATAAAAGGAGAAGAATGTGCAGGGATTATGGTGGCTACGTTAAAGTTTTCATCACGTAGCCAGTTGGGTCCTGTCCACCAAAGATCGAAATTAGCAGATCCGCTGCAAGCATGCCTCTGGAAGCGCAATCTGCTGGATTTTTTTTGGTTTTTACATGATGCCAAGCATGTCGAGGTATGATGCCCAGAATCTCCGATGTCCGATTGGCGACGAACGTCTTTAGTTTGGATGGTGTGTTTGATAACCACGCCAAGACAATAGTTGAATCGCACCATGCGTGTACAGTTATGTTGACATCTTTCAGCGCAGTTTTGATCGACGCAACAAGTCGACTCAGCAGCAGCGCTCCACAGAGTTCCAGACGTGGAAGAGATTGTTGCTTGAGTGGTGCAACACGTGATTTTGCAGCAATTAGTGACACCTCCATGTGGCCATCTGGGTGTCTAGCTCGACAGTAAACAACTGCAGCGTAAGCCTTGATTGATGCATCTGAGAATGCATGTAGTTCCATAGTATCTGAGTTGTAGCCAACATAACGCTTCGTCTTGAATTCCTCGATTGCCATAATGTCCATTCGATATTTTTGCCATTGTTGTGCCAAGTTCGATGGAAGCTGAGTGTCCCAATCCAAATCATGTAGCCATAACTCTTGGAACAGAATCTTGAACTGGACGACAACTGGTGTCAACAGCCCAAGCGGATCGAAAATTCGAGAAACGTCAGAGAATACCTGTCGTTTTGTACTGTCTGTTGAACTGCTTAGATTCACATTGTATCCCAGGGTATCATTTGCTGGTTGCCAATGGATGCCAAGCACCTTGACTGTGCTTTCACCCGATGTGTCCAAATTCTTTGCAGATGGATTTTTATTTGTGTTTTTAATGAGTTTGCAGTTTGAAACCCATTTTCCCAATTCTAGTTGTGCTTTGGACATTAGAAGAACTAGTTCATCTCGCAGTTGGAGTAGTTCCTCTTCAGTTTGCGCTCCTGTCAAGACATCATCAACGTAGAAGTCCTCCAACAGGATCCTAGCAGCTTGTGGATATTTGTGTGCGTAGTCATGAGCGAGTTGCTCCAGTACCCTTACCGCTAAGAACGGTGCGCAGGACGTACCATAGGTTACAGTGGAAAGCTGATAGTGCTTCACTGATTCTACAGGATTCTTTCTCCACACGATTTGTTGATAGTTCCGGTGTTTCTCGTTGATCTATATTTGGCGAAACATTTTGACAATGTCAGCCGAGAAGACATAGCGATAAATCCGAAAAAGAACGCATACATCAAACAAGTTTCGGTTGATGCTTGGTCCATTATGTAGTGCTTCATTTAAGGCGATTCCATCGCGATCTTGAAAAGATCCGTCAAAAACTACTCATAGTTTTTGTCCCAAGACTGGATGATGTGGCATGTAAAATACCCGTCCCTGGTGAGTATGAATTTCGTCTGGTGTGAGTTCTCGCATGTGCCCTAGACTCTCGTAGTCTTCCATAAATTGTATATATTGCTCTCGTAGTTGAGGATTTCTGAGTAGTCGACGTTCTACTGCCTCAAACCTTGATACTGCTCCTTGTAGAGTATCTGCAAAGGTTGTACTAGGCTCCTTGAACGGAAGTTCGACGATATACCTCCCCTCGGCATCTCTCGTGTGCGTGTCACGGAAGTGTTCCTCCACCTTCAAGTCATCCTTGTCAGGTGGCAGGACAGTATCAGTGTCCTCCAACTCCCAGAATCTCTGGAGTGAGGCATTGATATCAATAGAAGAAAGCAGCGTAGTTGTAGCTGCTGGCTTCGGGTTGGCGGCAATGGCAGTGATCACCCATCCAAAAATTGTTGATATAGCCATTACATTGCCATGGTTGTCAAGCATTTTCTCACCGATGATTATGCTCCATACATAGTCCGTGCCTAACAGAATGTCGATTGGAGATTTGGTGTTGAACATGTGATCTGCAAGAGGAATTTTATCGAAGATCTCTAGCGACGATGAATCAATTTTGGCCCTTGCCAATGGTGACGTGATTTTGCTCAGAACGTGTGCTGTAACTTCTATACAGTTATCTGACGTGCGTGACTTCATGTGTAGTTGGCTAACACCCCTTGTGGTTTCTGCCTTTATAGATGAAATGCCCGAAACTAGAATCCGGGAGGATGAACGTGCGATGCCAAGTGCGTGAATGCAGCGTTCCGATATGTATGATAGCTCTGATCCACTATCCAAAAGTACACGGCAAGCAGTGTAGGTTCCGTGCGCATTACGTACGTCTACCCAAGCTGTGGGTAGAGTTCCTTTATTTCGTCCTTGGCGCTTGCGCTATGCAACCGTTTGTTATCAATGATACTCCATGCGTCTGATCGTCTTCAGAGGCAGTATCGGGTTGACCTCTTTGATCTGCAGCAGCCTGCAGCGATGTCACTTGTGCATGAATGATTGAAGCACAATAATTTGCCCTTGACGAATGAGCGTCGTTGCTCAATAGACAAATTATGAAATTGAGAACAACTGAATAGAGAGTGTTCAGTTGAACCACATTTGGCACACGCACCTTGGTCAGTGGCTATCAATGTGTGTGTCGCCCTCCTCGGCTTGTCGTTTGAGTTGTTGTCCGTACCATGACCTTGACTCAATTCGAACTCCTCACATCGTGCGTCGAGAAATTTGAACAGCTCTTCTATAGTTGGAGAATTTTTGTTCTGGCTGATCTCCACCCATTTGCGTCTTGACTCTGGGTCTATTTTTGCAAGCAGTAAACATGCTATCCAACAGTCCCGTCCTGTTTGCCCAACTGCATCCAGTCCGCGTACTATTTCATTAGCACCGTCCGTCACCTTGCGTAGCATTGTCACGTTGCTAGTCTTTGAGCTGGGTAACTCCATGAATGCTTCTAACAAAGCATTCACAACATGACGTGGTCGGTTGTAGCGTTCGTTGAGACGCACCCATGCAGTATCATATGCCGCCTCTGTTATGGGCAAATGACGAATTAAAGTTGCTGCTTTATTTATCAAAAATGATTTCAAATAATGAAATTTGCGAGTCCTTTCCAAATGCGGTTTGTTGTGAACGGTGTCCTCAAATAAATCCTTAAAGGCTGGCTATTCCTTGTAATCGCCACCAAAAGGTTTTATCCGCAACTTTGGCAATTCAGTGTATCGATGTGGCGCCAAAGTGTCGGCGTGCGTAGCATCACTTCCCGGAGAACGCGCGAAGAATTCTTGTTGTTGTTGTACCAAACGTGAAATAGCGTCTTCGTTTGCAAACTCACTGCGTTCGGCAAGCTTTGTTGTAGTTGCTGACTCCAAGTGCTGTGTGTTGTGCACCCGCTTTAGTTCAAGCAGTTTCTCCAGGGCTTTCATGTACTTGCCCTCATAAACTTCATTGTCGTTCGCTGGGTCGACATACCCTTCCACAGTGTCGTAGATGCACATGTTGTCACCAACCCGCTCGAACTCGTTCCAAGCGGCGTTGAGCCTGTTCAGCATTGTCTTCACGAAGTCATAGTCAGATTCAGCTGTGGAACGCTCAGCCTGTTGAAGCAAGCGCGTAAGACTCGCCTTCAACCTGCCCCTTGTGTGTACCAGGATTTTGAGTTGTTCCATGGTGAAATAGTGAGTAATAAACTACAACAGATCCGGCTTGAAGGACCAATTTATATGTTAAGGAATAAGAAAGCTGGTTCTTTCACTCACTTATTTTTATTCAATTGCAGACCGCCTTATGCGCGTCTGCTCTTCTCTGTTGTCAAATTTAAAACTAAGCCGCAATAAGAATTTCACCATGTTGCTAACATGTTTAGAAATAATGTTGCAAAGTATTTTCCTATTATTATTAGTATTATTACAAATTATAAGAAGAAGAAAAATCGATTGAATTTAAATCGATGCATTTCTCAACAACTCCCCAAACCCCCACAGAGAAGAGATGCATAAGGCACACTCAGAATCACAATTACATAGCTACAATGAACAAGCAAATTTTCAGACAAGAAGCCTCAAACAACAGTCAGGTACCTAATCAGTAAAAACATAGGATCACCTCTTCCCTATATCGTGTTTCATTTTCTTCTATAAACCCGAAACGAGTAGCACAGGAAAATCAAATTAATTTACAGAAATCAATCAATATCAAAACAGTGTTAAATACACATCCCTTGCACAAAAAACCCAAATTACTTCGTTTAAAGAATTCTCCGATTTTACTTCATATTCGTTATTACTGTTCAACTTTCATGACTACTTTGATGGACCCATCGGAATAGACATTCTTAAACAACTTGAAGCTATAGTAGACATTCCTAAACAATCTCTAACCACAAAAATATTTAATATACAAATCGAATTTGAAGAAAAAATAGTACCCACTCTACACCCTATAGAAGAAGAGTCAAAGAAAATCATTCCGATAGTTGTCAATTTAAAAGGCGGCACATTTTACTTTGAACCCACCTCAATCTCTAAAGAAGTATTCATATCAGGCGGACTTTATACCGCAAAAAATAATATCAGTCTAATGGAAATAAACAATTTTTCCAATCAAGAACAGAAATTTTATATCGACTTCCCATTAGAAGTCTATAAATGCGAAGAAAAGGATTATCTTGAAGTAAATACAATCACAGTAACTAAGACTAAGGACCTTGACACAGAACCAATTATCCAGACCGATCCCCTAAATAAGGAAGAAACGAATGAACTCAAGAAACTCTGCTCAAAATTCCCAAATATCTTTTATAGAGAAGGAAAGCCCCCAACTTTCACTAATCTGGTTAAACACCAAATTAAAACTACTGACCAAATTCCAATACATACAAAGCCATTCCGATACAGTATCACAGAAAAGAAAGAAATTAACGCCCATATCCAACAACTTCTGGATCAAAATATAGTCAAACATAGTTATTCACCCTGGAGCTCTCCAACTTTTCTAGTAGCAAAAAAGAAAAATAAATCTAATATTGCCAAATGGAGACTAGTTATCGATTACCGCAAACTAAACGAAAAAACAGTCAAGGACAGATATCCGATGCCCAACATTAACGACGTTCTAGACAGGATCGGTAGAGCAAAATACTTTACAGCTCTAGACCTAGCCAGCGGTTATCACCAAATAGAAATGCACCCAAAAGATATAGATAAAACAGCTTTCTCTACCGTTGACGGTCATTTCGAGTTCGTTAGAATGCCTTTCGGTCTTACTAACGCTCCTGCTACGTTCCAAAGAGTTATGGACTTACATTTTAACAGATTTAAATCGCAAATACTGCTTAATATATCTAGATTATATAATCGTTTTCTCATCGTCACTTCAAGAACACATGTTACATTTACATACAGTGTTCACCAAACTTAACAACGCAAATCTGAAGCTCCAACCTAGTAAATCGAACTTCCTAAGAAAGGAAATTGAATATTTGAGGCATATTGTAACAAATAAGGGAATCAAACCAAATCCTAAAAAGATTGAAACCATAAAATCATTTCCTATGCCTAAGACCAAGAAGCAAATCAAATCTTTCCTAGGACTTTTAGGCTATTATCGTAAATTCATAAGGGATTTTGCAAATATCACAAAACCCTTAACACAACAGCTAAAAGGAAGGAATGCAGTAAAGATAAGTAACGAGTTCACTAATGCATTCGAAACCTGTAGGACACTACTTTGCAATGACCCGCTCCTACAATACCCCGATTTTGACAAACTATTCATCCTTACAACCGATGCAAGTAATGTGACAATTGGTGCCGTGTTATCACAAGGTTCAGAAAACAACGAGAGACCGATTGCATTCGCTAGTCGAACCCTTACTGATACGAAGTTAAACTACTCCACGGTTGAGAAAGAGATGTTAGCAATTATTTGGGCAACGAAACACTTCCGACCCTATTTATTCGGTCAAAGGTTCAAAATCGTTACAGATCATCGACCATTAACTTGGCTAATGAATTTTAAACAACCAAATTCAAAATTAGTTCGTTGGAAACTCCAACTACTAGAGTACGATTACGAGATTTCCTATAAAAAAGGATCTGAAAACGTTGTGGCAGATGCCCTTAGCCGCATTACCGCGGAAGTAAATACTAACAACCAAGACAGTACCCTAAAAGAAAAGATACAAGTAACAAATAAACCCATTAACGAATTTAATTTACAAATTATATTCCACAAAAATAACAGAACACAGTTAACAACTACAATACTTTTTAAAAACAAACTAAGAATAACGATTTCCGAGAATAACCTCGACAAAACTAAATTGGCCCAAATTTTGTCAAAGATTCTTAAACGAAAAGAGATCCCCTGAACCCTGCGAAGAACTGCGATTCCTAAGAGCCGCTAACATTCTCCGTTACTTTTATATGTATGTACATATGTAGCAAGCAATAGATACACACACACAGACGCACGCACAAGAACACACACACAGACGCACGCACCAACACACAATCTGCTAACTGTGCATTATGACTCATCAGCTTCGCTGCTGCTGCAAGACGCCGATAATATGAGATATTAAATGTTTAATAACTTTTTTTCTAGTCGAACGATTTTGATCAAATTTGTGGGGCGTGATCATGACATTCATATGTGTGTATGTGCCAAAGCACATAGTCTCTAGTACTTGAAATACGTGATTTAGCAATTTGAGGCGAAGGGTCAATTTGAGGGCGTGGCATCCAAAATTTAACAAAAACCGAAATTGCAGAAGGCTCAAATAACACTAAATGCAAAATTTGAAGACTCTAGCTAGAAAGATGAATTAAATAGAATTTTATAACTAAATGAAGATATCGGTTTTTAATCGATAACATTAAAACGATTATAGTTATCGAATATTTGAAACAAACTCGATTGAATCGTACTATACACGAACTTCCAAAAAAATTTGAAGTCTCTAGCTCTTATATCTTCTGAGATCGACGCGTTCAAACATACGGACAGACGGACAGACGGACAGACAGACAGACGGACAGGGCTAAATCGACTCGGCTTCTCTCCCTGATCAAGAATATATATACTTTGTGGGGTCTGCCACGCCTCCTTCTGCCTGTTACATACATTTTCACAAAACCATTATACCCTTTTTTCCCATTTTCAATGGGTTCAGGGTATTAAAAAATTATTGAAAAAACCCTACTAGAATATTTCTTGCCTACAAAAATGTACAAAATAATAAGATGTACAAACCTATTAGAAGATATAACAGAAATTGGTAAACTCGAAGTAGAAATTAAAAAATATCACAAAGATAGTAACCATAGAGGGATCGATGAAACTTTAGCTCACCTAAGGAGAAAAATCTACTAACCACAATTGAAAACAATAATTTCTAAAATTATTAATGACTGCGATATATGCCAAACTTTAAAATACGACAGACATCCGCAAAAACTTATATACCAAGAAACCGAAATTCCTTCTCTACCCATGCAAATTCTCCTTATAGACCTCTATACCATAAACACTAAAACCATTTTGACTATTATTGATAAATTTTCAAAATTAGCCTCAGGCTGTACAATCCCAGCTCGTGATAGTCTAAATATAATCAGATCCATAAAAAATTTTATGGGACTCTTCGGAATCCCACAAAAAATAGTTTGCGACCAAGGCCCGGAGTTTGCCGGAAAAATTTTCAAAGATTTCTGTGACCAATTCAACTGCACATTACCTCTTTCCAACAGTCATCGAGTAATTCCACAATCGAGAGACTACATTCAACACTGACTGAAATATACCGAATCATAGTAAATAAAAAGAAAAAAGAACTAATAACTTGCGATCATGACGAGACCCTGACCGAAACCTTTATTACTTACAACAACGCCATACACTCCGGGACTAAATATACTCCATATGAGGTGTTCCAAGGCAGAACCCATTTATTTAACAAAGAAAAGACGTTCGATAATCAACACGATTATCTACAAAAGCTAAACAAACCTATATCCTAAAATAGCAGAGAAAATGAAAAACAAAATGGAATTTAGAATCAAGAGAGCAAATCAGGACCGACAGGAACCCTTACCGTTAGACATAGGGGACACGATTTTTAGAAAAGAAAACAGACAAAACAAATTAACCCCACGATTTACTAAACACATAGTATCTAAAGACACAGGGATAACATTTATTTCTAGAAGAAACCAAAAGATACATAAATCTAAAATAAAGAAAAAGACTAAGAAAAATACATCAACTATACAACCCCTTACCAATTAACGGAATATTAAACGTAACTAAAGTAGTAACATGGACGACACGGACGAAGCAATTATTACAAACAAATTAAACAAGCTAGAAGAAAACAAAAGAAAGATACTTAAGAACATAAATCAAGAAAATATGATAAATAAGACATAGCAATAAGATTTAAAAACATTACCAAAGATGTAAATATAAAAAAAAAAACAAGTAAGAAAACTCTAGTCGAGACCGCTCGATTAGGGTATACCCTGAACCCTCCGAAGAGCCGCTATTCCAAGCATTCTTTGTTTCTTTTATATACACATGCATATGTACGTTAATTACAAGCAAAACATACACACACAAGCGCAAGTCGGTGCGTCAGCTGTTCTTTGGTTGCTTTGCATGGCAATGTTATGGGAAATTAAATTATTAATAACTTTTTTTCTAGACCAACGATCAAACTTGTTGGGCGTGATCATGTCATCCATATGTATGTATGTGCCAAAGCACAAGTCTCTAGTATTTGATATACGGGAGTTACAAATTTGGGGCGAAGAATATGAATTAAATAGAATTTTATAACTAAATGAAGATATCGGTTTTTAATCGATAACATTAAAACGATAGTTGTTATCGTTTTTTTTTTAACAAACTTGATCTGCGCACGCTATACGAGGATCTACATCAAAAATTTCAAGTCTCTAGCTCTTATAGGTTCTGAGATCGACGCGTCCACACATACGTACGGACGGACGGACGGACGGACGGACGGACAGACGGACATGGCTATATCAACTCGGCTTGTCATCCTGATCAAGAATATATGTACTTTATGGGGTCTGCCACGCCTCCTTCTGCCTGTTACATACATACGCCTTTCAACAAAAACATTATACCCTGATTTTCCCATTTTCAATGTGTTCAGGGTATAAAAATTATGAAAATAACATTTTGAAGACATTAAACGAAGAATATTTATATAGTTCTTAGCTTTAGATAAAAAAAAATGTAACCTTTAGAATTAACATACCAATACTTGATAAAAGCAATTATGAGTTACTGCACATTATTTCTCTACCTATTAATAAGAACAAAATATTTATGTTACCTAAATATGTAATACATAATCATTCATTTCAATATTTGATAAAAGCAATTATGAGTTATTGCACATTATTTCTCTACCTATTAACAAGAACAAAATATGTATGTTACCTAAATATGTAATACATAATTAAGCGGGCCTAATCAAACAAATAAGAAGCAAATGAACCCAAAGTCCATCAAACATATATCTGCGAAGACAACACAACTCCAATAATCAACCAACAATGCCTAATAAGCATTCTACATGAAGAAACGACAACATGCGACAACTTAACAACAATATACATATGTCTTTCTGACATCATCTGTTATAACAAGTGGCATCTGCTGGACCTGTAGAACCACAAAATTTTGTTCACGCCGATGGAAACACCTTCAACCGGATGTTCAAATATACCATCGTTATTGCCGTCGCTCCACACGAGGGGGGGAGGAGTTACCATCTCAGTTGCCTCAGTCCCCTCTGAGATGTTCCCAACCAAGCCGCCTCGCCTTGGTGCCGCTTGGATTGTTCTAGATCGTGTGGGCAAGACTTTCTGCGAAGCGTCAGCTTCAAACCTCGAACGTGATGTCGCGAGTCGCGACACACGGACAATAATATATACATGTTACCACTGAATAAAGAGGCAACCTGAATTAAGTCAGAGAAGTAAGCGGACGTTTTATTAAAGCTGTATAAATATTCATAAGGAACCCTATTGGGCGGGGAGTTGCACAGCTGTTGGCTCTCCTAATCTATAACCTAAGTCTGCACTGATCGTCCTCTGACTTGTAACTCGGGCGTTGCCTTAAACCAATTGCACCAATTCTTTTTGTTTTTATATTATAAGTTTTAAATTGCGGAAAGCCAATCGGAGTGGCTGCAATTATTATCGTAGTGCAAATGCTTTTGCGCCTATGCCAAATACATACATATGTATGTATTCATCGATAAACATACATATACACGCGCGTCCGTGAAAGCCGCCGTGGCTTCCAAAATTTAATTGAATTATTTGTTTATTTGTTGGTGTATGTCGCTTTGACACAGTATCCCGGTGTTTGGTGTTTTAAGAATCACTTGCAGGTATTTCCTTTAGCCGTAGGTATAAGTGATACATATGTATGTATGTACATATGTATATCAAATTGTGCATGTACGTACATACATATGTGAGTGGCAAAACACAACAATGTTCACGGATAAGGAACTATGGAAATGGAAGGCACACTGGACGAACATAAATAACTTATACCGTGACACCTTTAGGCAGGTCAGGTATGTATGTATGTATACATGTGCTAAAGATACGCAGGTCGCTATGGAAGAGCGGGAAACCTCGCACCTTTACGTGTGTGTCAATGTAACTTTTATAAGAGAGTGAGAATATCTATACTTATCGGGTTCTTTCCACCGATGCAAACTGGAGGAGCAGAAGGATATCCAGCTCGAAGGACCAATGTTTGTAGTAGGGCGGACTGGCCTGAATAAGTGTTGGCGGCTGCTAATATCTTCTTACACTCTGGGCGGTGAGTCGCGGTAACAAAGACAAAGCGCGATTTTGGTGTGTGACCAGTAATAAAACTTTATTGAATGGAGGCGCAACCTTTTGTCGCGTTACAAGCAAGTTGAAGCATAAATATGTATATATGTATATTAATGGCGATCTGCATAGAAGTGCCAGTCACACATTCCAGTGTGCCCGCCTTCTGCCACAATAAAAAAGCTCAGCTGTTGGCTCCCCCGGATCACCCTGTGGTGTGAACAATAGACCATAATTCAAAAGTTGCGGACTCAATCGCAAATGTCATAAAAAAGGCTATAACAGAGGTAACCGAGGTAATTACCGTGGCAGAGGTAATAACTAAAACTACGGTTACCAAAATAACAGCAACAGATATAATAGAGGCCAAGGAAATTACAGAGGAAACTCTAGGGGCCGTGGAAATTCCAATAGAGGGAATTTCAACAATGTCAGAGTAACCCAAACAAGTTCGGGAAATGGTTTGCGTTCATACGGACAGACGGACAGATGGACAGACGGACGGACGGACAGACGGACGGACAGCATAACGGACATACCACAAACCCAATATACTATATCACTACGTGAAATAGTATAATAACATTTTTGATTGATACGGGTGCTGATATTTCAATAATAAAAGAAAACTCTTATGTCTTTCATAAAGTAATAGAATTATAGACATTCGAGGCATAGTAGAAGGAGTAAAAAAATGTAAAGGATTAGCCTCAATTGAACTCCAAACAGATAAATATTAATTATTCCATATGAATTTCATATACTTCACACAGATTTCACAATCCCTTGCAATGGAATAATAAGATTAGACTTCATAAAAAAATTTAATTGCCAACTAGATTACAATAGTTCCGAGGATTGGTTCATAATCAGACCACTAAACCTAACGTATCCTATCTTTGTTCCAATAACATTCAGTTCTGGAACTAATTCAACACTTCTACCAGCAAGATCCCAAGTGATACGCAAAATAGAGTTGTCTTCCTAAATCCTAAAGATGATAGAAGGGAGACTGTAATTAAAAAATTAAAGAAAAATTATGCACCCACTATAGTGACGTGTTCGGACTTGAAACCGAACCAATCACTACAAACAATTTTTATAAGCACAAATTGAGAAACAGAACAAACAGAAGAAATCCAGCATCAAGTTGTTAATTGAACAAAATATTGTCGAACCGTCTGTATCACCATATAACAGCCCACTCTTATTAGTTACAAAGAAAGCCCTTCCGGGCAATAAAGAGCAAAAATGGCGATTAGTAATTGACTATCGTCAAATAAACAAAAAATTTCTGTCAGATAAATTTCCACTCTTGATCAATTGGGTCGAGCTAAATATTTTTCATGCCTTTACTTAATGTCAGCTTTACAACAAATTGTACTTGAGGAAAACTCAAGAAATACAACGTCTTTTTCAATAAGCAATGGTTCATATCGCTTCACGCGATTACCATTTGGTTTAAAAATAGCGCCTAATTCATTTTAGAGTATGATGACAATAGCATTTTCAGGCCTTGAGCCTACACAAGCTTTCCTTTATATGGATGATTTAATTGTTATTGGTTGTTCTGAACAACATATGATTAAAAATTTAACAGATGTTTTCAAACATTGCAGGAAACATAATCTGAATGCTCATTTTTTATGCACGAGGTAACATTTTTAGGTCACATATGCACAGATAAAGGAATCTTGCCAGATGACAAGAAATTTGACGACATCAATAACTATCCAGTCCCTACGGACGCAGACAGCGCCAGAAAATTCATTGCCTTTTGCAATTACTATAGACGTTTTACAGAAATCAGAGTGTGAAAAATCATTCAATTATCTAAAAATAACCTTGTTCAACCAAATTTATTACAGTACCCAGATTTTTTAGGCAAAGAATTTTGCATAATCACAGATGCAAGCAAACAAGCATGTGGAGCAGTTTTAACTCAAAACTATAATGGACTCCAACTTCCAGTTGCATATGCGTCAAGAGCATTCACTAAAGGTGAAAGCAATATGAGTACTACAGAACAAGAATTACCAGCAATACATTGAGCAATAACACATTTAGACCTTTGACTTATCTATTTTTCATTGCAAATCCCACTTCAAAATTAACTCGCATGCGACTCGAATTGGAAGAATATGATTTCCCAGTAGAGTATCTGAGAGGGAAAGACAATTTTGTGGCAGACGCCCTATCTAGAATAACAATTGAAGATCTAATAGACATTAATAGAAAAGTCCTGAAAGTCACTACCAGGCAACAAAGTAGACAAAATAATTTCTGGCCAGAGAACAAAAATGAAGCTATGCCTAAGCAAGTTCAAAATAAAGCTTCTAAGCTCAACGTACATGAAGTCATTTGCAATGACGAGGTACGAAAAGTAGTGCGAATAACAGATTCTCTATGCTTATTTAAACATGGAAAGAAAGCTATGGCAAGATTTGACATAAGCGATATGTACACCAATGAAATTCTTGACCTATGTCAATTCTTTCAAAGGCTTGAATCAGAAGCCGGTATACTTAATATCAGCCAAGTCAAAGTGGCACCGCGCGAACAGATCTTTGAGATCATCTCAATAGAATCTTTCAAAATAATGGGCAATAAGATATTAAAATTTCTAACAGTAGCGCTACTCAAGCCGGTGACCCAAATAAATAGTAAGAAGCAATATTGTCTACATTCCATGACGATCCAATTCAAGGAGGTCATACCGGCATCAACAAAACGTTGACAAAAATACAGAGAAAATATTATTGGAAAAACATGACTAAACATGTAAAAGAGTACATTAAGAAATGTCCAAAATGCCTGACGTCGAAAACGACGAAACATAATAGATCACCTATGGTTATAACAGAAACACCAATATATGCTTTTGACAGAGTGATAGTTGACACAATAGGTCCACTACCACGCTCAGAAAATGGAAATGAATACCTTAATTTGTGATTTGACAAAGTATTTAGTAGCAGTTCCGGGTGCAAATAAAAATGCAACAACTGTCGCATAAGCTATATTTGAATCTTTTATTCTGAAGTACGGTCCAATGAAGACGTTCATTACAGACATGGGAACAGAATACAAAAATACAAAAACATAACGTCTACTACACACCACCACCAGAAAGAAGTCATAGGACATTCAACGAGTACATTCGTTCATATTTATCAGTAGATAAAACTGACTGGGACATATGGTTACAGTATTTCGAGTATTGTTTCAACACAACACCATCAGTAACTCATAATTATTGTCCATATAAACTAGTATTTGGAAGGCAGAATAACCTACCAATACAATTTAATAGTGTAACTAATATAGAACCTGTATATAATATAGAGGATTATTCTAAAGAGGTTAAGTTTAGACTAGAAAACGCGTACAAAAGAGCGCGAATGCTTTTAGAAAAGAATAAAGTTGAGCAAAACAAGTAAGAGTGCTCTAGTCGAGACTGCTCGACAAAGAGATCCCCTGAACCCTGCGAAGAACTGCGATTCCTAAAAGCCGCTAACATTCTCCGTTACTTTTATATGTATCTAGCAAACAAACCATACACACACAGATGCACGCACAAGAACACACAGATGCGCACGCACAATCTGCTAACTGTGCATTATGACTCATCAGCTTCGCTGCTGCTGCAAGACGCCGATAATATGAGATATTAAATGTTTAACAACTTTTTTTCTAGTCGAACGATTTTGATCAAATTTGTGGGGCGTGATCATGATCATATGTGTGTATATGCCAAAGCACAAGTCTCTTGTACTTGAAATACGTGATTTAGCAATTTGAGGCAAAGGGGCAATTTGAGGGTGTGGCATCCAAAATTTAACAAAAATCGAAATGGCAAAAGGCTCAAATAACAGTAAATGCAAAATTTGAAGACTCTAACTATAAAGATGAATTAAATAGAATTTTATAACTAAATGAAGATATCGGTTTTTAATCGATATCATCGGTTTTTAATCGGAAACAGAGAATGACGTCCCCCCACAGGGAAGGGGCGATGCTAACCGAACTTAAAAGAGGGACGTGAGTCTCAGTTAGTCGTAAGGAAAGGCCGGATCGTCGGTCACGAGATGGACGCTACGATCGACACAGAGGTCAATCGTAGCTTCATGCGGAGGTAGTCGAACACGGGAAAGGCCGAGGAGGTGCAGTCGCGCATCAGGCTGGCGGACGGGTCGTCGGTGGATGTGAAGAAGCTGATATGGGCGCAGGTGGATCTTACCGGCAGGGCCGCGCAGGTAGCACTACTCATCATGCCTACCATGTTGGACCAGGTCATCCTAGAGATAGATTCCCTGGCCGCCGTAAGGACAACTGTGCGGGGTATATGAGCCGAGCTACATACGAGGACTGAGGCCGCGCCGCCGGGAAGGAGTTGCCATCCATCTCCAAGAATACGCCGTTAGAGGGTGCCCCGAAAGAAAGACGGGGGACGCCTGCACGGTGACGGTGCAATGGAGCGCAGAGGCGGCCCATGGAGGCACGCCCTTATTAGGTTTAAGTTAAAATGCGCACCACCCTTATATGAGCGCCGATGATCGGCAATGTAGCTAGGCGCGCCGCTGCAAATAGAGAGCTTCGTTTTGAGAAGCATTGCACACAAGTGCAATTTATTAATTGCTGGTTGTGTGAGAATATGATGCATAGTAATTGTGCTGGTGTTGGTCTTGTCCACTTTGTTTGGAAAAACAAATAAATTTTTCCAAAATGTATAACTCGGTGCGGGCTCAATTTTTAACAAGTAAGAACGTTGCTGTCGGACGCAACCCACAGCGAAATACTATTTCACGCCCCAACAGCACACAGGGGCATCTATCACATTACATTTTTTTTAATTTAACCTTAAATCCCCACTGTCGCCGCTCAAATTAGCTGCAGATTAAAACTTTTCATTGGAGGTAGCCAGACAGTTTCAATTAGAATCGAAGCTTAGAGATGCCACCTCTCTCGATTTATCTCGATTGCCTTACCTTAGCAAGAACACGCACCTAAATCGAGAGATGTGGCATCTCTCCATATAAGAGAGGTGGCAACTCCCAAAATGAGAGAGGTGGCAACTCAGAAAATGTGATATACATAAGTTCGTTGGCGAGGTGTGGCATCGAACCCCGGTGCGGTCATGTTGATATTTTTGTTACATTTTCTTTATTTAGTTATTTTATATTAATAAAATATTCTTTTCTAACACATATATATAATTTGGCAAATCAAAAGACAAGGTCAAAGGTCACAAAGTCATTATGTGGCGCGTTATTGGCTCAGAAGCTGCAGATGTTTCAGTTTTGATTTGCCACGCCCCCAGTGGCCGTAGACAAATAATTTTTGGCATGTGCATAGAGTGGGCGTTTAAGAATATAACTGTAAAGCTTGGATGCTTACATTCGAAAAATGCGAAAATTACAGGGTATTTTTCTGTATGTCACGCCCCTTTTGGGGCGTAACAATAATTTTTGGGGAATCGATAGAGGAGGCCCTCAGTAACCTTGCATCCAATTTTGAAGCATCTAGCACTAAAACTGTGGGAGATATAAGCTGATATTTGTTGCCAAGTTGTCAAAATATAACGAAACTAGTAAAATCACTATATATTCAGATCCGATTTGCCACGCCCCTAGTAGGCGTGGGCATAAAATTTTTGGGCGATCTTTATAGGATCGTAACAGTATCCCACGTGCCAAATTTGGGCGTTCTAGCTTTAAAACTGTAGAAGATACAGTTTGAACCGATTTGCCACGCCCCCAATGGGCGTAGATATATCCGCCATAGCTTTTTGATTTTGGGATGTCGACATGAGTGTTCAGTTAAAATCTCAACTCTCTAGCCCTTCTAGAAGTAGTGTTTCTGAGATACAGGAAAATGCATTTTCCGATTTGCCACGCCCCTAGTGGGCGTATCGGGAAAATCTTGACACTTTATCAGACGAGGGTATACACGAGTATATATTTCAAATTTCAAGTCTCTAGCTTCAATAGCGTCGAAATGGTTTGCGTTCATACGGACAGACGGACAGACGGACAGACGGGCGGACGGACAGACGGACAGACGGACGGACAGCATGACGGACATTGCACAAAACCAATATACTATATCACTACGTGAAATAGTATAAAAATTAATAATCTATCAAAACAGTTGCCTGATGAACTAGATGCTGTTGATAAATTATTAAATCAATATGACTTTGATTCTTCTCAGGCTGAGATGTCAACTGCTTCTGAGTTGGGACCACCTTCTATACCTGTGTCTCCAAATTTATTAGCTCCTTCTACACCTTGTTCTGACTCTCTTGCGACTCCACCTTCTTGCAGTGCGTCAGGGACACCAGTATTAGATATCCCAGAGTCAGAGTACTGATTCCAACTACTTTATCCCCATCTGTTGCTCAATCTACGAACAACACTCTGGCCATTTCTCCTTCACTTACCATACCTACTTTATCTGTCGTTTCTCCCCGTAAGCAAGTGTTCTTATCCAGGCTTTCATCTATCACGTCATGTTTAGATGTTTCTGCTTTTATTTCCAGTAAATCAAAAGCTAAAGTCTCTATATCGAAGTTCGATTTCGCAGCTCCTCGTGAAATTGCCTCTTTTAAAATCAACGTGCCAGCTGAATTCTTCTCAACAATTTGCGACGCCAAATTTTGGCCTCTTCATGTAGTTGTGCATGAATTTAAGCATATGAGGGGAAATAGGCTGTCTCCGGTTTTGCTGAACTGTCCTCTGCACAATCTTCATTTAATATTGTGCCAAAAAACTAATAACAGTTCAACCTGCATCACAGATCTTCTTAATATATAAGAACGTTCATGGTCTGAATTCTGAGCTCAGAAGTCTTTTTTTGAGTAGTTACAGTGTTCGTTTTGACATTATTGCCCTAACGGAAACGTGGTTAAGCTCGAATGTTTATAATAGTGAGATTCTCTCGAATGATTTCACTATTTACAGACATAATTGACTGTCTCGTAGAGGTGGAGGTGTCTCATTAGGTGGTAAATCTAATTTTGATTTACTGGATATAAAAGCAGAAACATCTCCACATGACGTAAAAGATGAAAGCTTAGATAAGAATACGTGCTTTCAGGGAGAAACGACAGATAAAGTAGGTATGGTAGGTGAAGGAGAAATGGCCAGAGTGTTGTTCATAGTTTGAGCAACAGATGGGGATAAAGTAGTTGGAATCAGTATAGACTCTGGGATATCTATTACTGGTGTCATTGACTCACTGCAAGAAGGTGGAATCGCAAGAGAGTCAGAACCAGGTGTAGAAGGGGCTAATAAATTTGGTATAGACGGTGGTCCCAACTGAGAAGCAGTTGACATCTCAACCTGGGAAGAATCAAAATCATATTGATTTAATAATTTATCAGCAGCATCTAGTTCATCAGACAACTGTTTTGATAGATTATTCATTTTTAAAAATTGAACGCTCCGAGTTATACATTTTGGAAAAATTTATTTGATTTTCCAAACATAGTGGACAAGACAAACGTAAGCGACCACTACCAACTTTAGCAGTTGACATGATCTTATCATAGTCGCGCCCTGTAAGGCCAGCACATTTACTGTGCATCATATTCTCACACAACCAGCAATTAATAAATTGCACTTGTGTGGAATCGGGTCATGTCGACAATTGGGATTCAAGAACTTCAAGAACACAAAAACAGAAGATTAGAAACAGAAATGAAACAAGTAAGAAAACTCTAGTCGAGACCGCTCGACAAGGGTATACCCTAAACCCTATGAAGAACCGTTATTCCAAGCATTCTTTGTTTCTTTTATATACACATGCATATGTACGTTCATTACAAGCAAAACGTACACACACACGCACAGGCGCACGCACACACACACGCCAATCGGTGCGTCAGCTGTTCTTTGGCTGCTTTGCATGGCAATGCTATGGGAAATTAAATGTTTAATAACTTTTTTTCTAGAGTAACGATTTTGATCAAACTTGTTGGGCGTGATCATGTCATCCATATGTATGTATGTGCCAAAGCACAAGTCTCTAGTATTTGAAATACGGGACTTACAATTTTGAGGCGAAGGGGGCGTGGCATCCAAAATTTAGCAAAAACCGAAATTGTGTAATGCTCACATAACACTAAATGCAAAATTTGAAGACTCTAGCTATAAAGATGAATTATATATAATTATATAACGGAGCATCGATTTCGTTTTTAATCGATAACATTAAAATTAAGACAGTTATCGATTTTTTTTAACAAACTCGATCTTTTCGTGCTATACAGGAACCTACATAAAAAATTTCAAGTCTCTAGCTCTTATAGGTTCTGAGAACGACGCGTTCATACATACGGACAGACAGACGGACAGACGGACAGACGGACAGACGGACGGACAGACGGACAGGGCCAAATCGACTCGGCTTGTCTCCCTGATCAAGAATATATATACTTTATGGGGTCTGCCACGCCTCCTTCTCCCTGTTACATACATTTCAACAAAAACATTATACCCTGTTTTTCCCATTTTCAATGGGTTCAGGGTATAAAAAGCGCAAGGCAAAGGGAGGATATATGTGTTGAAAGAGAAACTCACAACAACAAAACGGGAGATTAGATTCAAATAAACAAGCGCAAAGCAAAAAGAGGATTGTGTTGAGAGAATCAACTCACAGCAATAAAACAGCTGATAAAGAGCTCGAGCGAAACGCCAATCACCCACACCAACAAATGTAATGGGAATAAAATAAGGAGACGAGCAGTGAAAGATAAAAAGCAGGATGAAAGTAAAAAATAAAATTACCGACGCTGCACAAATCACAAACCCCTCTCAAAATCAATTACAAATCACCGCGGATTACACCACTGCACAAACGCACAACAGTGATAAATGGCAATAATAACCAAAATCAACAGTGAGAAATAAAAATATAAGACAAAAGCCGCGGAGAGAAAAAAAAACGTCTTCCATTCTCGAACCAAGAACTCTCTCTGACATTAGGTACATGTAAAAGAGTTCATTAAGAAATGTCAAAATGCCTGACGTCGAAGGAGACGAAACATAATAGGACATCTATGGTAATAACAGAAACAACAATATATTCTTTTGACAGACTCGGTCCACAATCGACACAATCGGTCCACCACCACGCTCAGAAAACAGAAATGAATACGCAATCACCTTAATTTGTGATTTGACAAAGTATTTAGTAGCAGTTCCGGGTGCAAATAAAAATGCAACAACTGTCGCATAAGCTATATTTGAATCTTTTATTCTGAAGTACGGTCCAATGAAGACGTTCATTACGGACATGGGAACAGAATACAAAAATACAAAAACATAACGTCTACTGCACACCACCACCAGAAAGAAGTCATAGGACATTCAACGAGTACATTCGTTCATATATATCAGTAGATCAAACTGACTGGGACATATGGTTACAGTATTTCGTGTATTGTTTTAACACAACACCATCAGTAACTCATAATTATTGTCCATATGAACTAGTATTTGGAAGGCAGAATAACTTACCAATACAATTTAATAGTGTAACTAATATATAACCTATATATAATATAGAGGATTATTCTAAAGAGGTTAAGTTTAGACTAGAAAACGCGTACAAAAGAGTAGGGGATCTAGCGTTCGTTAGCACTTATGCAAATGTTTTTCCATAATTAAAACACAAAGATTTCGGTTTCTTCTTTATTTCCCTTAGATAACTCACGGTTCCTCGACCTTCCTCCCGTGCATCTTTCCTGGTATATTTTTCTTCCACTTGTCTCGCTTTTCACTTTCACTTCACTATTTGGCGGCGATACGCCCTCTCACAATTTGCTCCAGCTTCACCTTTTCGCGGTCACACTCTGACTGCTCTACTCGCCCTTTGGACGATCGCGCGCCGACCTCGGCAATGCAATTTGTCGCGGCCGCAACTTCTCACCACGAAGCTCTCAATTTGCCGCGGCGCGCCTAGCTACATTGCCGATCATCGGCGCGCATATAAGGGGGGTTCGCCTTCAAACTTAAGCCTCTGCGCTCCATTGCGCCTACAACTAATCTTCATAATTCATCTCCTAATCAAATATCTTACTCACTATACTTATTAACTATACAAAATCAACTTATGACTAGCTTACTACTAAATATGAGGCCGCCTTACAAATTTTAAAATAACAAGTAAGAAAACTCTAGTCGGGGGTCCCGACTAGGAGATACCCTAAACCCCGCGCTATCTGCGTTTTTTAAAATACTGCATAATTAGCATTTCGTATAAACGCATAGCAATGTAATAGGAAATTAAATGTTTAATAACTTTTTTTCTAGAGTATCGATTTTGATCAAACTTGATGGGCATGATCATGTCATCCATATGTATGTATGTGCCAAAGCACAAGTCTCTAGTACTTGATATACGGGAGTTACAAATTTGAGGCAAAGGGGGCGTGGCATCCAAAATTTAACAATAACCGAAATTGTGTAAGGCTCACATAACACTAAATGCAAAATTTGAAGACTCTAGCTATAAAGATGAATTATATATAACGGAGCATCGATTTCGTTTTTAATCAATAACATTAAAACAAGTAAGAAAACTCTAGTCGGGGGTCCCGACGAGGAGATACCCTAAACCCCGCGCTATCTGCGTTAAAACACTGCATAATTAGCATTTCGTATAAACGCACAGAAAATTAAATTCAATTCATTTTCAATTGTTTAGCCAATAGCGCCATCTATGGTTCGATTGAATAGCGCCATCCAAGTTTCGATCCAACTGAGCAGCTGATAATTCGCAAATCAAAACATGCGGGTTTTAGAAGTTGCTAGATGCACGCAGCTCAAAAGACAAGGTCAAAGGTCACAAAGTCATTATGTGGCGCGTTATTGGCTCAGAAGCTGCAGATGTTTCAGTTTTGATTTGCCACGCCCCCAGTGGCCGTAGACAAATAATTTTTGGCATGTGCATAGAGTGGGCGTTTAAGAATATAACTGTAAAGTTTGGATGCTTACATTCGAAAAATGCGAAAATTACAGGGTATTTTTCTGTATGTCACGCCCCTTTTGGGGCGTAACAATAATTTTTGGGGAATCGATAGAGGAGGCCCCCAGTAACCTAGCATCCAATTTTGAAGCTTCTAGCACTAAAACTGTGGGAGATAAAGGCTGATATTTGTCGTCACGCCCCCTGAAGGCGTAGATATATCCGCCATAGCTTATCGGTCGTGGGATGTTAACCCGAGTATATATACCAAGTCTCAAGTCTCTGGCATCAATAGTGCTCAAAATATAACGAAACTAGTAAAATCACTATATATTCAGATCCGATTTGCCACGCCCCTAGTAGGCGTGGCCATAAAATTTTTTGGGCGATCTTTATAGGATCGTAACAGTAACCCACGTGCCAAATTTGGGCGTTCTAGCTTTAAAACTGTAGAAGATACAGTTTGACCCGATTTGCCACGCCTCCAATGGGCGTAGATATATCCGCCATAGCTTTTTGATTTTGGGATGTCGACATGAGTGTTCAGTTAAAATCTCAACTCTCTAGCCCTTCTAGAAGTAGTGTTTCTGAGTTACAGGAAAATGCATTTTCCGATTTGCCACGCCCCTAGTGGGCGTATCGGGAAAATCTTGACACTTTATCAGACGAGGGTATACACGAGTATATATTTCAAATTTCAAGTCTCTAGCTTCAATAGCGTCGAAATGGTTTGCGATCATACGGACAGACGGACGGACGGACAGACGGACAGACGGACGGACAGCATGACGGACATTGCACAAAACCAATATACTATATCACTACGTGAAATAGTATAAAAAGAAAAATAAAGATAGGTTAAAAGTATATACCCAATGAAACGTTTCATGAAAAACAGGTAAGAGTGCTCTAGTCGAGACTGCTCGACAAAGAGATCCCCTGAACCCTGCGAAGAACTGAGATTCCTAAGAGCTGCTAACATTCCGTTACTTTTATATGTATGTACATATGTAGCAAGCAATACATACACACATACAGACGCACGCTCAAGAACACACACAGACGCAGGCACAAGCACACAATCTGCTAACTGTGCATTATGACTCATCAGCTTCGCTGCTGCTGCAAGACGCCGATAATATGAGATATTAAATGTTTAATAAAGATGAATTAAATAGAATTTTATAACTAAATGAAGATATCGGTTTTTAATCGATAACATCGGTTTTTAATCGGAAACAGAAAATGACGTCGCCCCACAGGGAAGTAGCGATGCCAACCGATCTTAAAAGAGGGATGTGAGTCCGTTAGTCGTAAGGAAAGGACGGATCGTCGGTCACGAGATGGACGCTACGATCGACACAGAGGTCAATCGTAGCTTCATGCGGAGGTAGTCGAACACGGGAAAGGTCGAGGAGGTGCAGTCGCGCATCAGGCTGGCGGACGGGTCGTCGGTGGATGTGAGGAAGCTGATAAGGGCGCAGGTGGATCTTACCGGCAGGGCCGCGCAGGTAGCACTACTCATCATGCCTACCATGTTGGACCAGGTCATCCTAGAGATAGATTCCCTGGCCGCCGTAAGGACAACTGTGCGCTGTATATGCGCCGAGCTACATACGAGGACTGAGGCCGCGCCGCCGGGGAAGGAGTTGCCATCCATCTCCAAGAATACGCCGTTAGAGGGTGCCCCGAAAGAAAGACGGGGGACGCCTGCACGGTGACGGTGCAATGGAGCGCAGAGGCGGCCCATGGAGGCACGCCCTTATTAGGTTTAAGTTAAAATGCGCACCACCCTTATATGAGCGCCGATGATCGGCAATGTAGCTAGGCGCGCCGCTGCAAATAGAGAGCTTCGTTTTGAGAAGCATTGCACACAAGTGCAATTTATTAATTGCTGGTTGTGTGAGAATATGATGCATAGTAATTGTGCTGGTGTTGGTCTTGTCCACTTTGTTTGGAAAAACAAATACATTTTTCCAAAATGTATAACTCGGTGCGGGCTCAATTTTTAAAAATTAATTATCTATCAAAACAGTTGCCTGATGAACTAGATGCTGTTGATAAATTATTAAATCAATATGAATTTGATTCTTCTCAGGCTGAGATGTCAACTGCTTCTCAGTTGGGACCACCTTCTATACCTGTGTCTCCAAATTTATTAGCTCCTTCTACACCTTGTTCTGACTCTCTTGCGATTCCACCTTCTTGCAGTGCGTCATGGACACCAGTATTAGATATCCCAGAGTCAGAGTACTGATTCCAACTACTTTATCCCCATCTGTTGCTCAATCTACGAACAACACTCTGGCCATTTATCCTTCACTTACCTTACCTAATTTATCAGTCGTTTCTCCCTGAAAGCAAGTGTTCTTATCCAGGCTTTTATCTTTTACGTCATGTGAAGCTATTTCTGCTTTTATTTCCAGTAAATCAAAAGCTAAAGTCCCTATATTGAAGTTCAATTTCACAACTCCTCGTGAAATTGCTTCTTTTAAAATCAACGTGCCAGCTGAATTCTTCTCAACAATTTGCGACGCCAAATTTTGGCCTCTTCATGTAGTTGTGCATGAATTTAAGCATAAGAGTCTAAATGGGCTGTCTCCGGTTTTGCTGAACCTTTCCTCTGCACAATCTTTATCTAATATTGATAATATAAGAACGTTCGTGGTCTGAATTCTAAGCTCAGAAGTCTTTTTTTGAGTAGTTACAGTGTTGGTTTTGACATTATTGCCCTGACTGAAACGTGGTTAAGCCCGAATGTTTATAATAGTGAGATTCTCTCGAATGATTTCACTATTTACAGACATGATCGACTGTCTCGTAGAGGTGGAGGTGTCTCATTAGGTGGTAAATCTAATATTTACTCCGAACAATTCATTTTTTCAGTATCTCATAATGTCGAGATAGTTGCTGTTAAACTATCCCTTCAATCTTGCACCCTTTTTATTTCTTGTTCTTATATACCCCCCTCTTCTGATGTTCAAGTTTATGCGCAACATATGGCTTGCATTAAAGAAATATAATAACATGTAAAGGATAATGATTTCTTTCTGGTGTTGGGTGACTTTAATATACCGAACACTTCTTGGATTTCTAATCCTAGTTCAAGCTCTCTTATTCCTACAATTATTAATTTTTTTTTTATGAAAGAAAGAATGAAGAGAAAGAATTCTCTTTCTATGTCTCAGATGAATTCAATCTCAAATCATCAGAATCTATGGCTTGATCTGGTTTTTATTTATGATGACTCTTGCATTAATGTTTCTAGATCACCCCCTTTTTGTTTACCCGAGGATGTTTACCATCGTACATTTAAGGTATCTCTGTCCCTAAGTACTCCTGCAATTTGTGAACCTACTCCATCCAAACAACGTTGGTATAATAAGTGCAATTTTGCTTTGCTTAACCAACTTATTAGTCTACGTTATATGATTCCGCTGATGTTAATTGTGCAACAACTATTTTGTATAGTATTTTGAACTCTCTTATTGATGAGTGTGTTCCTATGTGTCTCCCTGGGCCGTTTTCTAACAAACCTCCATGGTTTACCCAGACGCTTTCTAATATAAGAAACATTGGGTCTAAATGTTTTAAAAATTTTAAAAAGTGCAGCTCCACTATTAACTGGTCTAAATATTCAATAGCCAAGTCGAATTTTAACATATTAAATTCCCGTTGCTATGAGAGTTACCTTTTGCGTTGCAAAAGGCAGTTTGCTCGTGACCCTAAAAGATTTTATTCCTTTGTGAACTTGAAACGTAAGTCTTTTAGTTTACCTTCCACATTTTTTCTTGAATCTAACAATTCTTGCAATGATCATGATTCCTCTAATCTGTTTGCTGATTTCTTCCAATCAACTTACTCATCGGTTGACCCCTATATCTCTTCTACAAATATTATTAACGCTTCCAATATTTCCCTTCATTCTCTGATTTCAAACATTCGGTCAATGAAATAATCCTACTCGCCTGGAGCTTATTATATTCCTAGTTGTGTTATAAAGGAATGTTGTGAATCCCTTCAGTTACCTTTACTTAAGCTTTTTAACTTATCTCTGGAAACCTCTGAGTTCCCGTCTATTTGGAAAGAGTCGATCATTATCCCTCTATATAAAAAAGGTGGGAGGTCTGACATTTCTAATTACAGGGGTATTTCCAAACAATCGGCTATTCCGAAGTTATTTGAAAAGATAATAACCTCAACCTTACAACATTTTTGTAAATCAATTATTTCGTTATTCCAACATGGCTTTGTTCTTAATCGATCAACCTCGACTAATCTGCAAGAACTTATTTCTAGTAAACGAAATGTTTTAAATAAAATGCAAACTGATGTTATATATACAGATTTCAGCAAAGCATTTGATTCAGTTCACCATGAAGTATTACTTCATAAGCTAGACCTCATAGGCTTTTCTCCTAAACTCTTATCTTGGTTATCATCCTATTTAAAGGCGAGAACTCAAAGAGTTCAAAGAGAGTGTTGAGAACATCTTTTTCGAAACAAATTTTCGTTTATTCAGGTGTACCTCAGGGTAGTCATCTAGAGCCTTTACTTTTTACATTATTTATCAACGACCTTCCCAGTTGTATTTCTTAATGAAGATCTTCAAAGACTTTCATGTAGGCTGATGACGTAAAACTTTGCCTTTCTTATTCTAACGCAATCAATCATCAATGCTTACAAGATGATCTTAATTCCTTCCAACTTTGGTGCTTGGCCAATAGGTTGACCTCCTGTCGTACTATTCCATACATTGCTTTTCGATACAAAACTTCGCTTCAATACTACATCTTATACATTATAAATGAAGCCAAAAGTGTTCTTGGCTTCATTAAACGTTAGTCAAAACAGTTCAATGATCCTTTTGTAACACTGCTTACATCGGATTACTCGTTGCACAGTGCATTTCATGTATTATGTACGAATTATAATAAATTTTATCACATTTTTTTATCTGAATTTATCTTTATCGATTAAAAACGAAATCGATGCTCCGTTATATATAATTCATCTTTATAGCTAGAGTCTTCAAATTTTGCATTTAGTGTTAGTGTAAGCCTTACGCAATTTCGGTTTTTGTTAAATTTTGGATGCCACGCCCCCTTCGCCTCAAATTTGTAACTCCCGTATATCAATTACTAGAGACTTGCGCTTTGCCACATACATACATATGGATAACATGATCACGCTCAACAAGTTTGATCAAAATAGTTCATATAGAAAAAAAGTTATTAAACATTTAATTTCCTATAACATTGCCATGCAAACAGCAGCCAAAGAACAGCTGACGCAACGACTGGCGCTTGTGTGTGTGGGCGCCTGTGTATGTGTGTGTGTATGTTCTGTTTGTAATGAACATATATATACTTATGTATATTAAAGAAACGGAGATTGCTTGGAATTGCGGTTCTTCGCAGGGTTCAGGGTATACCCTAGTCGAGCGGTCTCGACTAGAGTTTTCTTACTTGTTTTTAAAGTAAATTTATGCTTTTAAACTCAAAAATGAACTCAGAAAAAATATAGAAGTTTTTGTTTAGCCGTCAGGTGCAAAAAAGGTAATAAGTGCCACAAATAAAAAGGCTCAGCTAGAAGGCGGGCACACTGGAATGGGTGACTGGCACTTCGCTGTTGCTGAGAGTTAACCCTCTAATGCTGTTTTCTAAAATATTGGAAGAAAATAATTGGAACAATTTTTTTTAAAGTAAATTTAGGCTTCTAAACTCAAAAATGAACTTAGAAAAAATATAGAAGTTTTTGTTTAGCCGTCACTGATTGCGTTTTGTTTTTGAATTCGCCTATAAAGAATATAAGCATTTGTTGCTGCCATATCAATACAATGATAAAAAATTCGAGTAACAGCATCTTTGGTTTTAGCTTTGATGTGATAACGGCCCATAAGTCCATCCGTGAGATCAACGCCGCCCATATGTGCGTTATATTCCCGAATTATTTGCGGACAGTCAATTTCAATATGTTGCTTTTTCTTCCTGTCATAACGGTCAGTCTTAAATGTTCTTTCACTTAAACTTTCCGTAGCAAACGGTTTAACACCTACGTAAGTTGACAATAAGCGAAATATCTCTGAAGGAGTTTTGAGATTCATTATTTCAGCCGGCAATGAAGAGTCGCCTTGAAAAGCAACATTGTTTACATGCAATTGCATAAATTGCTGTCTCCACATAGTTTTGCTCGGCTCCTTTGCTATTGATTCAATACCTAAAAGACATTAATTAACTAATCACATAATATAAAATAATATATCGCAATTTTGCTGTCTTACCAGCACCAGTAAAGCCACCAGAAGATGGCAAAGCCACGCATGTTATACCTTCAATAGTTGATAGTGGCGATCGTTGTCTTTTCAGGTATTTCCTAATAGGCTCAGACTGACCATTATCAGGCACATTCTCTTCATCATTACAAGCAAATGATATTGTGCTAATATCCTCCAAAACAGCTATTAGAGCTTCTGCCGCATTTAAGTCATCTTCCTCGTCGTCACTTGACTCGGATAACTCTGCATCGGAAGGGACACTCTCAAACAATTCCAACAACTGTTCATCAGTTAAATCGGATAATTTGAATCATACCCGGTTTGCCATCTTTATATGGTTAATATGTCAGTTTCTAGTAAAAAAATCCATAGTATGAATAAGTTTACACACAAAATGGCAAGCAGTTGTGAAATAGCTGCTGGTAAAAAAATTGCTTGCAGCCCCAAAAGTGTCTCAAGACACTTATCATTATGTTTTTATTATTATGTTTTTACGCTACAACGCACATTTTTTATTTATTTTTATTTTTGTAAACTAGTTTTAATTGTAAATGAACATACCTTCCAATAAAAAATTATTTTAAATGGATTGCTTTCACAGATTTTGTAAAATAATTTTTGCACAACAGCACATGCAGCAGAACAATTTACACTAGCGAAAAAAACATATGTTTTGTGTTTATGAAAAGAAAAAGTACCGTTAAAAGCACTGGAGAGCTTCTAAAGCTGTTTCTCAGTAACTTTGAATGTTTTATTAACGATCAAGAAATATTTGAATGACAAAAAAGCTCCCTTTTTTTTAATAATAAAATAAGTGTCTCAAGACACTTATGAGCGTTAGAGGGTTAAGCTTTATCTCTGGAAACCTCTGTGTTCCGTCTATTTGGAAAGAGTCGTTCATTATCCCTCTATATAAAAAAGGTGGGAGGTCTGACATTTCTAATTACAGGGGTTTTTTCAAACTATCGGCTATTCCGAAGTTATTTGAAAAGATAATAACCTCAACCTTACAACATTTTTGTAAATCAATTATTTCGCCATTCCAACATAACATGGCTTTGTTCTTAATCGATCAACCTCGACTAATCTGCTAGAATTTACTAACCTAGTAACCGAAAGTTTTTTAAATAAAATGCAAACTGATGTTATATATACAGATTTCAGTAAAGCATTTGATTCAGTTCACCATGAAGTATTACTTCATAAGCTAGACCTCATAGGGTTTTCTCCTAAACTCTTATCTTGGTTATCATCCTATTTAAAAGGGAGAACTCAAAGAGTTGTGTTGAGAACATCTTTTTCGAAACAAATCTTCGTGTACCTCAGGGTAGTCATTTCGGGCCTTTACTTTTTACATTCTTTATCAACGACCTTCCCTGTTGTCTTTCTTATTCAAAGATCTTCATGTATGCTGATGACGTAAAACTTTGCCTTACTTATTCTAACACAATCAATCATCAATGCTTACAAGATGATCTTAATTCCTTCCTACTTTGGTGCTTGGCCAATAGGTTGCGTTTAAATTGTTCTAAATGTATGACAATGACCTTCTGTCGTACTACTCTATACATTGCTAATTATTCAATTAATAGCGATTCCCTGCAACGCATTTTTTCTGTCAAAGATCTTGGTGTGCTTTTCGATACAAAACTTCGCTTCAATACTCATATCTCAACCATTATAAATGAAGCTAAGTGTTATTGGCTTCATTAAACGTTGGGCAAAAGAGTTCAATGATCCTTTTGTAACCAAACTCCTTTATGTTTCGCTGGTACGACCTATTTTAGAATATTGTTCAATTATCTGCTCTCAGAAATCTAAGCTGGGACCCCAATCTCCGTCTACCGTCTTATCATAGTCGTCTCCTTCTTATTGATCTTCCTTCATTAATAAATCGTAGAACAATCCTTGGGATTGCTTTTCTACATAATTTGATCGTAGGTAATATTTATTCGTCCTTCTTGTTAATGAAACTTAACTTCTTGGTTCCTTACATTTACCACTGCTCACATCGGATTACTCGTTGCATAGTGCATTTCATGTATTATGTGCGAATTGTAATACATTTTATCACGTTTTTTCCTCTGAACTCTCTCTTCCTCTAATCAAATCAGCTTTTCTTATCCATCAAAGTACCCAATCATGACGGTGGATAAATTTGTATTAAGGCAATACAATATTTATTATATATATATATTTATAGTTAAGCGTCTCTATATTTTATTTTTAATTTTCCTTGAATGCCTCTATCATCAATTCTCTTTAGTTCAATAATATCACTGACCATGTAGGGCTGTGAACTGGGGCATAGCCGGCCGGACTTGCAAATAAAATACCTCCATCTGGTTGGTGATATTTTGAATCATTTAATCTGTTTGCTCTTAGGCTTTAAACAAAATTGTTAGTTTGTGTTTAAGTTGACACTCGATTTTTGTCAAGTATTTTAAATAAATAAATAAATAAATAAATAAATAAATACACCTGGAAAGGGGACACGGGAGTGTGAAATAAAGAAGAAACCTAAATCTTTGTGGTTTAATTTTGGAAAACATATATAAAGTTGCTAACGAATGCTAGATCCCCTACGATCGTGTTTTGTCCGTCAGAGCGTATAAATCCTATAAATTGTCTCGTAGGTAACCCTGGGCTAGGCTGAATCTGCCCCAGTTGGAAAACGTACCTTTAAAGTTAGGCAACATATTTTAATGATCCTTATGTAACCAAACTCCTTTATGTTTCACTGGTTCGACCTATTTTAGAATACTGTTCAATTATCTGGTTTCCACAGCTTAAAGTGTACCAGGATCGTATTGAATCGATCCTTTTGTCAGGACATATTTGGGGCCCCCGGGTGGACTCTTCAACAGTAGGTGACATCGGTGGATTACATACAGGATTTCATGGATTGCAACATAAATAAATCGTTCCACACAGGTTTGCCGCCTTTTATGCTTAAGTCGATCTCTTAAAATCTTCGCTAGTTGCCTTATATTGGTCTCACAATCGTTGTTGGGTGCGGTCTCACTTGCGAAGATAGAGCGCTGATACATTGTTGTTGCTATCCGCTCTTCGTCGTCGTTCCGCTCTCGTTGCGCGCTTCGAACTTGTATGCATGCTCGGCGAGGCGACCGAGGAGGAGGAAGCCAAGGCCCAGGATGACGCCGCCAAAGGGTGAATGAAGCGGTGCGGAGACGACAAAAGCAAAAGAGACCGCAACAGAGCAGGTGATGCGTAATCGCTCGCCGGAGGCTGGGAGGATCGGATGCGGCGACGAGGACGAGATGGAGACGAACGCAGGGGATACGTGGTGGCCGGATGATGTAGGAAGCGAATAAAGAGATTCCTCGATGTTTTTGTTGAAATGTGTAACAGGCAGAAGGAGGCGTAGCAGACCCTATGAAGTATATATTGTAATGCGGCGATAAATCTGCCGCCTCACATTTAGTAATAGAAGATAAATAGAGAAGATTATGCGTAGGCGCAATGGAGCGCAGAGGCGGCCTATGGAGGGCCCGCCCTTATTAGGTTTAAGTTAAAATGCGCACCACCCTTATATGAGCGCCGATGATCGGCAATGTAGCTAGGCGCGCCGCTGCAAATAGAGAGCTTCGTTTTGAGAAGCATTGCACACAAGTGCAATTTATTAATTGCTGGTTGTGTGAGAATATGATGCATAGTAATTGTGCTGGTGTTGGTCGTGTCCACTTTGTTTGGAAAAACAAATACATTTTTCCAAAATGTATAACTCGGTGCGGGTTATTTTTAAAAATTAATAATCTATCAAAACAGTTGCCAGATGAACGAGATTCTGCTGACAATTATTAAATCAATATGATTTTGAATCGTCTCAGGCTGAGAAGTCAACTGCTTCTCAGTTGGGACCACCTTCTATACCTGTGTCTCCAAATTTATTAGCTCCTTCTACACCTTGTTCTGACTCTCTTGCGATTCCACCTTCTTGCAGTGCGTCAGGGACACCAGTATTAGATATCCCAGAGTCTATACTGAATCCAACTACTTTATCCCCATCTGTTGCTCAATCTACGAACAACACTCTGGCCATTTATCCTTCACTTACCTTACCTACTTTATCAGTCGTTTCTCCCTGAAAGCAAGTGTTCTTATCCAGGCTTTTATCTTTTACGTCATGTGAAGCTATTTCTGCTTTTATTTCCAGTAAATCAAAAGCTAAAGTCCCTATATTGAAGTTCAATTTCACAACTCCTCGTGAAATTGCTTCTTTTAAAATCAACGTGCCAGCTGAATTCTTCTCAACAATTTGCGACGCCAAATTTTGGCCTCTTCATGTAGTTGTGCATGAATTTAAGCATAAGAGGCGAAATAGGCTGTCTACAGTTTTGCTGAACCTTTCCTCTGCACAATCTTCATCTAATATTGTGCCAAAAAACTAATAACAGTTCAACCTGCATCACAGATCTTCTTAATATATAAGAACGTTCGTGGTCTGAATTCTCAGCTCAGAATCTATCGAATCGATCTCTGACTGAAGATCCATAGCCTTCGAAATGTATGAGTTGAGGATATCTAGCCGGCATTGAATTTCAAATTTATGAGTGAACTCCGATATCGCTCTCTACGTTTTCCAATTTAACGAATAGTTGACTTAAACGATCACTAAAGCAAGCTCCTGCGTCAACCAGGTCGGTTTCATTAAGATCTCTTTTTTGAACCATATTAATTTTTTTTTTGTTCTATTTGAATGTACGGAAGTGTACTAATTATACTATTTCACGTAGTGATATAGTATATTGGGTTTGTGCAATGTCCGTCATGCTGTCCGTCCGTCTGTCGGTATGAACGCAAACCATTTCGACGCTATTGAAGCTAGAGACTTGAAATTTGAAATATATACTCGTGTATACCCTCGTCTGATAAAGTGTCAAGATTTTCCCGATACGCCCACTAGGGGCGTGGCAAATCGGAAAATGCATTTTCCTGTATCTCAGAAACACTACTTCTAGAAGGGCTAGAGAGTTGGGATTTAACTGAACACTCATGTCGACATCCCAAAATGAAAAAGCTATGGCGGATATATCAACGCCCATTGGGGCGTGGCAAATCGGGTCAAACTGTATCTTCTACAGTCTTAAAGCTAGAACGCCCAAATTTGGCACGTGAGTTACTGTTACGATCCTATAAAGATTTTATGGCCACGCCTACTAGGGGCGTGGCAAATCGGATCTGAATATATAGTGATTTTACTAGTTTCGTTATATTTTGAGCACTATTGATTCTAGAGACTTGAGACTTGGTATATATACTCGGGTTAACATCCCACGACCGATAAGCTATGGCGGATATATCTTCGCCTTCAGGGGGCGTGGCAGCTAATATCAGCTTATATCTCCCACAGTTTTAGTGCTAGAAGCTTCAAAATTGAATGCTAGGTTACTGAGGGCCTCCTCTATCGATTCCCCAAAAATTATTGTTACGCCCCAAAGGGGGCATTTTTCGAATGTAAGCATCCAAACTTTACAGTCATATTCTTAAACGCCCACTCTATGCACATGCCAAAAACTATTTGTCTACGGCCACTGGGGGCGTGGCAAATCAAAACTGAAACATCTGCGGCTTCTGAGCCAATAACGCGCCACATAATGACTTTGTGAAAAGAATATTTTATTAATACAAAATAACTAAATAAAGAAAATGTAACAAAAATATCAACATGACCGCACCGGGGTTCGAGCCCACACCTCTACGCTCGCCAACGAACCTTATGTATATCACATTTTCTGAGTTGCCACCTCTCTCATTTTGAGAGTTTCCACCTCTCTTATTTGGAGAGATGCCACATCTCTCGATTTAGGTGCGTGTTCTTGCTAAGGTAAGGCAATCGAGATAAATCGAGAAAGGTGGCATCTCTAAGCTTCGATTCTAATTGAAACTGTCTGGCTACCTCCAATGAAAAGTTTTAATCTGCAGCTAATTTGAGCGGCGACAGTGGGGATTTAAGGTTAAATTTAAAAAAATGAAATGTGATAGATGCCCCTGTGTGCTGTTGGGGCGTGAAATAGTATTTCGCTGTCGGTTGCGTCCGACAGCAACGTTCTTACTTGTTTTGAGTACTTAAAGTGTTCATTTTGACATTATCGCCCTAACGGAAACGTGGTTAAGCTCGAATGTTTATAATAGTGAGATTCCCTCGAATGATTTCACTATTTACAGACATGATCGACTGTCTCGTAGAGGTGGAGGTGTCTTATTAGGTGGTAAATCTAATATTTACTCCGAACAATTCATTTTTTCAGCATCTCATAATGTCGAGATAGTTGCTGTTAAACTATCCCTTAAATCTTGCTCCCTTTTTATTTCTTGTTCTTATATTCCCCCCTCTTCTGATGTTCAAGTTTATGCGCAACATATGGCTTGCATTAAAGAACTATAATAACATGTAAAGGATAATGATTTCTTTCTGGTGTTGGGTAACTTTAATATACCGAACACTTCTTGGACTTCTAATCCTAGTTCAAGCTCTCTTATTCCTACAATTATTAATTTTTTTTTATAAAATTCTTTCTCTTTCTATGTCTCAGATGAATTCAATCTCAAATCATCAGAATCTATGGCTTGATCTGGTTTTTATTTATGATGACTCTTGCATTAATGTTTCTAGATCACCCCCTTTTTGTTTACCCGAGGATATTTACCATCGTACATTTAAGGTATCTCTGTCCCTAAGTACTCCTGCAATTTGTGAACCTACTCCATCCAAACAACGTTGGTATAATAAGTGCAATTTTGCTTTGCTTAACCAACTTATTAGTCTACGTTATATGATTCCGCTGATGTTAATTGTGCAACAACTATTTTGTATAGTATTTTGAACTCTCTTATTGATGAGTGTGTTCCTATGTGTCTCCCTGGGCCGTTTTCTAACAAACCTCCATGGTTTACCCAGACGCTTTCTAATATAAAAAACATTGGGTCTAAATGTTTTAAAAATTTTAAAAAGTGCAGCTCCACTATTAACTGGTCTAAATATTCAATAGCCAAGTCGAATTTTAACATATTAAATTCCCGTTGCTATGAGAGTTACCTTTGCGTTGCAAAAGGCAGTTTGCTCGTGACCCTAAAAGATTTTATTCCTTTGTGATCTTGAAACGTAAGTCTTTTAGTTTACCTTCCACATTTTTTCTTGAATCTAACAATTCTTGCAATGATCATGATTCCTCTAATCTGTTTGCTGATTTCTTCCAATCAACTTACTCATCTGTTGACCCCTATATCTCTTCTACAAATATTATTAACGCTTCCAATATTTCCCTTCATTCTCTGATTTCAAACATTCGGTCAATGAAATAATCCTACTCGCCTGGAGCTTATTATATTCCTATTTGTGTTATAAAGGAATGTTGTGAATCCCTTCAGTTACCTTTACTTAAGCTTTTTAACTTTTCTCTGACCTCTGTGTTCCCGTCTATTTGGAAAGAGTCGATCATTATCCCTCTATATAAAAAAGGTGGGAGGTCTGACATTTCTAATTACAGGGGTATTTCCAAACAATCGGCTATTCCGAAGTTATTTGAAGAGATAATAACCTCAACCTTACAACATTTTTGTAAATCAATTATTTCGTTATTCCAACATGGCTTTGTTCTTAATCGATCAACCTCGACTAATCTGCAAGAACTTATTTCTAGTAAACGAAATGTTTTAAATAAAATGCAAACTGATGTTATATATACAGATTTCAGCAAAGCATTTGATTCAGTTCACCATGAAGTATTACTTCATAAGCTAGACCTCATAGGCTTTTCTCCTAAACTCTTATCTTGGTTATCATCCTATTTAAAGGGGAGAACTCAAAGAGTTCAAAGAGAGTGTTGAGAACATCTTTTTCGAAACAAATCTTCGTTTATTCAGGTGTACCTCAGGGTAGTCATCTAGAGCCTTTACTTTTTACATTATTTATCAACGACCTTCCCAGTTGTATTTCTTAATGAAGATCTTCAAAGACTTTCATGTAGGCTGATGACGTAAAACTTTGCCTTTCTTATTCTAACGCAATCAATCATCAATGCTTACAAGATGATCTTAATTCCTTCCAACTTTGGTGCTTGGCCAATAGGTTGAGTTTAAACTGTTCTAAATGTATGACAATGACCTCCTGTCGTACTATTCCATACATTGCTTTTCGATAAAAAACTTCGCTTCAATACTACATCTTATACATTATAAATGAAGCCAAAAGTGTTCTTGGCTTCATTAAACGTTGGTCAAAACAGTTCAATGATCCTTTTGTAACACTGCTTACATCGGATTACTCGTTGCACAGTGCATTTCATGTATTATGTACGAATTATAATAAATTTTATCACATTTTTTTATCTGAACTCTCTCTTCCTCAAATCAACTCCTTGCTTTCCGCATTTCTTATTCATCAAAGTACCCAATCATGACGGTGGATAAATTTGTATTAAGGCATATCTGCCAATACAAAATTAATAAATATATTAATATATATATTTTTACAGTTAAGCGTCTCTATATTTTATTTTTAATTTTCCTTGAATGCCTCTATCAATAATATCTTTAGTTCAATAATATCACTGACCATGTAGGGCTGTGAACTGGGGCATAGCCGGCCGGGCTGGCAAATAAAATACCCCCATCGGGTTGGTGATATTTTGAATCATTTAATCTGTTTGATCTTAGGCTTTAATCAAAATTGTTAGTTTTTGTTTAAGTTGACACTCGATTTTTGACAAGTATTTTTTAATAAATAATGAATAATTAATATATATTTTCCTTACCAAATTTAATTTTCTTTATTTATGCTATTAGTTCTTGTGGTCTTACTGCGGTGGTGATTTAACAGTTGTAACTGGATGGAGATGTAGTATATTATTGAGATGATCCATGTCGATGAACATTTGTTGTAGTTTTGTTGCAGAGTTTTAAAATTGTTGTAATTCGATGAAGTTTTTGCGTTTTAATTGAAATGTTTTATGTTGATACACAGTTTTTGTTGTTGGTCGCAGAGTGGTTATAATTTAAAACGAGGGTTTTCTTAAATTTACACACTTATTTCCACTGCGGTCTCGACTATCTCTCTTCAATTCCCAGCTTTTTCTGTCTTGATTCTCGGCTTGCGCCGAGCCTAATACCCTACAATATAAATGAAACTAAAACGCTTCTTGTTCGCATAACGAATACACACAGAGTGATCTTTATTCCGACAAGCAATCTGTATATAAGTATGTATGTGTGCTTAACGATGAGCTCGTCAGGGTGTGTATGTATGTGTTAGGTGCTGTGAGTGGTAGGTAACTCCTCCCCTCCAAGAGTGAAGTGAAGACCAGAATGAAGATATGGTCTGAATGAGACAAAATGTTTGAAGTATCCACCGTTGACGTTCTCTTCCAGCTTCTTGATTCACATGTAGAGGCTACTTTTCTTTATATAATTGTTGTTTTAGTCATTGTTATTGTATTACAATAAATGTTATTATTCTTATTTTGTAACTTAATTAGTTAGTTTCAGATATACATAAAAAGTGTTTGTAATTCGTAACATAACAGAAGTGTAACAATTCATCTAGCATATATTTGTTTCTTATACCTCTTTCTGTATTGATTCTCGGCTTGCGCCGAGCCTAATACCCTACAATATAAATGAAACTAAAACGCTTCTTGTTCGCATAACGAATACACACAGAGTGATCTTTATTCCGATAAGCAATCTGTATATAAGTATGTATGTGTGCGAGTTGCCATTGCTTAACGATGATCTAGTCAGGGTGTGTATGTATGTGTTAGGTGCTGTGAGTGGTAGGTAACTCGCGAAAGGGAACATAGAACAAGTGGGGATCAGGCAGACAGAAAAATCGCTAACAAAATATTTAAATAAAAACACTTGTGTTCAGCAACGTTATAATTTATTGGACAGTTCGGCGCGGAGAGGCTGGCAGCGTGCGTGCGGTGTATACGAACGAAATTCTGTAACTCCCTTGTCGCTCGCGACAGCTGCACTGCCGAATGCAATTGTGCGCTTGCATGCTAGCTTACATTATAAGAGAATTCATGTTTAACTCTAATACTTAATTTTAAGTCTCTTAACTAATATTTGCTTGTACTCTTAAACTAACTTAAGCTGTGATTCAACACCGGCCACCTTGAAGGGATCGCCTTCAACCTACTGGTAGCCGGGCCAGTTTCGCTATTGGGCGCTTCATAATGCCCATGCTGGTCTTAACGCCTACGACCCTGATTCGCCCGTCGCCTCCTGGAGTTACCTCCACGACTCTGCCTGTTGTCCACCGCTGGGGAGGCGTGTTGTCCTCTTGGATCAGGACGAGATCTCCAACTGTGACGTTGTCGTGCGCCTCCTGCCACTTCCCTCGCTGCTGCAGACTGTGGATGTAGCCCCTCGACCACGCTTGCCAGAAGCGCTGTCTGAGCGTGGACAGCAGCTGCCACCTGTGACAAAACGAAGTGCCGCTGCTTTGTCTCTCCTGCTCGAATCCTTGCGGCAGCGAACGAAGCGGCTGTCCTATGAGGAAGTGGCCTGGGGTAAGCGCCTCTCCGTCGCTGGGATCGCTGCCTAGTGGCGTTAGAGGCCTGGAATTGAGGATGACCTCCACGTCTGCCAGATGCCCTCGGACCTCGCTCTCCGTCAGCGACGCGCTGCCTATTTGGCGCATGAGTAGATGCTTGGCCGACTTCACCGCCGCCTCCCACAGTCCTCCGAAGTGCGGCGCTCTCGGAGGGATGAACCTCCACTCCATCCCTCGTTCCGCTGCATACAGCTGCAGCTTGCTTTGCTGGCGGTTGAAGGCGTCTTGAAACTCCTTGAGCTGGTTGTTCGCCCCCACGAAATTCGTCGCATTGTCCGAGTATAGCCAGACGGGGATGCCACGTCGCGCGATGAAGCTGTTCAAAGTACATAAGAACGAGTTAGTGGACAAGTCTTCTACAAGTTCCAAATGAACAGCCTTCGAAGCAAAACAAACGAACACGGCAATATACATTTTAATTGGGGCTCGTCCTCTAATCCTCAGCGAGACGTTGACTGGACCACAAAAATCTACCCCACAAACATTAAATGGCCGAACCGCGGCAAATCGGTCGGCCTGCAAATTTCCCATGATTTGCTCCATTAACTTCGGTTTATACCTGAAACAATGGACGCATTTCCGAATTATCTGAGTGCATTCCCGTCGAGCATTCACGAGCCACATCCTCTGCCTGAGTAAAGCGATCATAGTCTTTGCTCCTGCGTGACAATTGCCGATGTGCAACTCTCTCAAGTACAGTTGCACAAACAAACAATTTTTCGGCATGAGGACAGGGAATTTCGCGTCATCTAGCGGTACGTTCTGACTCATGAATAAATGGAGTAATTGGTTGCAAGCTTGGGTGCACCGTTTTACCCTTTTTTAAATTCTCATATTCCACCTTGAATTCTGCTCGCTCAACTAGTTCCAGCAGTTTTAGAAATGCGAAATTTAATTCCCTTGGTCCTAGTTCGTATTTCTTGTTTCGACATTGAAACGAATCTGTACATGTACGCAACTATTTGCACCAATTTGCGACATGACATGACAGAAATTCAGGTAACCAACTTGAACTGGTAAGTAAGCAGACATGTGTTGACTTTTTGACCTCACTCTCTTTTAACTCCTTTGGTATCTCAAAGTGTTCATTGTGAGGCCATTCTTTTTCATCGTCGCAAAGAAATGGAGGGCCTTCGAACCAAATCGACTGTAATATTTCTTGAACGTCACACCCTCTCGACGCCAAATCAGCTGGATTGCTTGATGTTGGTACATGCCTCCAAGATACTTTAAGTGACATCTCTTGGATGCCTGCAATTCGATTGGCTACGAATGTTGCTAATAACGAAGGGGAAGTATTAATCCAATGTAGTGTGATTTCTGAATCAGTCCAGAAATTCACACTCTCGATTCGACATCGATCCAACACGTGCTTTATGGAGGACCACAGTTGCGCTAACATATAAGCCGCACACAGTTCAAGTCTGGGAATGGACTTGGTTTTGAGTGGAGCGACTTTTGCCTTTGCCGTTAGCAACCGGCAGACGGTGTTGGTACCATCGTTAGCCCGAACGTAGATACAGCAGCCGACTGGATGCGTCCGCAAATGCGTGCACTTGTATGCTTGCATTGGAGCTGGCGTGAGCGTATCTGGGGACTTGAACTCTATCTAGTTCTAGAAGATTCTCCTTGAACTTATCCCATCTGCTATGTAGTTCCATGGGAAGTGTATCATCCCACGGTAACTGCATGCGCCACAGCTCCTGAAGCAGAATTCTTGCCCTTATGCTAATTGGGCACAACAAGCCAAGTGGGTCAAACATGCGTGCAGCCACTGACAGAATATTGTGCTTGGTGGGACTTAACTTGGTAAAGCTATCGTCCAAGTGATACTGGAAAGTATCCAATCTTGGTGTCCACCTCATGCCAAGCGTTTTAGTCGAATCGGCATCATTGAAACTTAGAAGTTTCTCATTTCCGCCTTCTTCTACAAAATGTGGATGGTTTGAAAACCACTTTGCCAATTGAAAACCGCCCGATTCGAGAATTTCGGGCACTTGTTTGCATACCTTTTTTAATGTTTCGATATCGTCAGCTCCCGTAAGCATATCATCGACGTAGAAATCGTTACAAATGATTTCTGAACCAAGAGCGTGGTTCATGAGTATTAAAATCGCGTTAGCGAAATCTTCCTCATTCCCAACTTTCATTAGCGAATCGAAAATTGCCGATACCGAGTCCACCATTGTTCTAATTCCGAGTGCCGTTGGTTTGGACATCGGCTCAATGTCGAACAACTGGGCGAGAGTGTCGAAGAAAATCAGACATTTGTTGTCGTATACTCGACTCAAACTCTCTAATGCCTTTGGGTAATTAGCATCAGAGACCTGGAAGGCTGTGATGGTCCCCAACGCCTCATCCGATAAGCACGAAATCAAATGATTGAATTTCTCAATATTTGATAGCGAGCGATCGGAGTCTACTAAACTATTGAACAGACCAATAAATTGTCTATATTCCGAGTGCTTACCAGTGAACTTGGGCAACTTAAGTTTGGGTAGGTGACAGTGGTGAGAAAGTGGAGGCACGGTTTCAGAAGCCTGGTACGCACTAAGGGCAGACATATATGACGATCGAGCCAAAATGCACGTTTCCTCAAGCGTTGCGCGGCTGGTATTGTCAGGATCTATCGAATCGATCTCTGACTGAAGATCCATAGCCTTCGAAATGTATGAGTTGAGGATATCTAGCCGGCATTGAATTTCAAATTTATGAGTGAACTCCGATATCGCTCTCTACGTTTTCCAATTTAACGAATAGTTGACTTAAACGATCACTAAAGCAAGCTCCTGCGTCAACCAGGTCGGTTTCATTAAGATCTCTTTTTTGAACCATATTAATTTTTTTTTTGTTCTATTTGAATGTACGGAAGTGTACTAATTATACTATTTCACGTAGTGATATAGTATATTGGGTTTGTGCAATGTCCGTCATGCTGTCCGTTCGTCTGTCCGTCTGTCCGTCTGTCCGTATGAATGCACCCCATTTCGACGCTATTGAAGCTAGAGACTTGATATTTGAAATATATACTCGTGTATACCCTCGTCTGATAAAGTGTCAAGAATTTCCCGATACGCCCACTAGGGCGTGGCAAATCGGAAAATGCATTTTCCTATATCTCAGAAACACTACTTCTAGAAGGGCTAGAGATTTGAGATTTTAACTGAACACTCATGTCGACATCCCAAAATCAAAAAGCTATGGCGGATATATCTACGCCCATTGGGGGCGTGGCAAATCGGGTCAAACTGTATCTTCTACAGTTTTAAAGCTAGAAAGCCCAAATTTGGCACGTGGGTTACTGTTATGATCCTATAAAAAATTTTATGGCCACGCCTACTAGGGGCGTGGCAAATCGGATCTGAATATACAGTGATTTTACTAGTTTCGTTATATTTTGACCACTATTAATGCTAGAGACTTGAGACTTGGTATATATACTCGGGTTAACATCCCACAATCGAAAAGGTGTGGCGGATATATCTACGCCTTCAGGGGCGTGGCAACTAATATCAGCTTATATCTCCCACAGTTTTAGTGAAGTTTTTAGAGGCTTCAAAATTGGATGCTAAGTTACTGGGGGCCTCCTCTATAGATTCCCCAAAAATTATTGTTACGCCCCAAAAGGGGCGTGACGTACAGAAAAATACCCTGTAATTTTCGCATTTTTCGAATGTAAGCATCCAAACTTTACAGTTATATTCTTAAACGACCACTCTATGCACATGCCAAAACTTATTTGTCTACGGCCACTGGGGACGTGGCAAATCAAAACTGAAACATCTGTAGATTCTGAGCCAATAACGCGCCACATAATGACTTTGTGACCTTTGACCTTGTCTTTTGATTTGCCAAATTATATATATGTGTTTGAAAAGAATATTTTATTAATACAAAATAACTAAATAAAGAAAATGTAACAAAAACATCAACATGACCGCACTGGGGTTCGATGCCACACCTCGCCAACGAACTTATGTATATCACATTTTCTGAGTTGCCACCTCTCTCATTTTGAGAGTTGCCACCTCTCTTATTTTGAGAGATGCCACATTTCTCGATTTAGGTGCGTGTTCTTGCTAAGGTAAGGCAATCGAGATAAATCGAGAGAGGTGGCATCTCTAAGCTTCGATTGTAATTGAAACTGTCTGGCTACCTCCAATGAAAAGTTTTAATCTGTAGCTAATTTAAGCGGCGACAGTGGGGATTTAAGGTTAAATTTAAAAAAATGTAATGTGATAGATGCCCCTGTGTGCTGCTGGGTCGTGAAATAGGTTTTCGCTGTCGGTTGCGTCCGACAGCAACGTTCTTAGTTGTTTTATTTTATTTTTATTTTTAAATTCGGACCTATTCGACTGCAAAAACAACAAACAAGTAAGAAAACTCTAGTCGAGATCGCTCGACAAGGGTATACCCTGAACCCTGCGAAGAAACGCTATTCCGAGCATTCTCCGTTTCTTTTATATACACATACATATGTACATTCATTACAAGCCAAACTTATACACACACGCACAGGCGCGCACACACACAAACGCCAGTCGGTGCGTCAGCTGTTCTTTGGCTGCTTTGCATGGCAATGCTATGGGAAATTAAATGTTAAATAACTTTTTTTCTAGAGTAACGATTTTGATCAAACTTGTTGGGCGTGAGCATGTCATCCATATGTATATATGTGCCAAAGCACAAGTCTGTAGTATATGAAATACGGGACTTACAAATTTGAGGCGAAGGGGGCGTAGCATCCAAAATTTAACAAAAACCGAAATTGTGTAATATTCATATAACACTAAATGCAAAATTTGAAAACTCTAGCTATAAAGATGAATTATATAGAATTATATAACGGAGCATCGATTTCGTTTTTAATCGATAACATTAAAATTAAGACAGTTATCGATTTTTTTTAACAAACTCGATCTTTTCGTGCTATACAGGAACCTACATAAAAAATTTCAAGTCTCTAGCTCTTATAGGTTCTGAGAACGACATGTTCATACATACGGACAGACGGACGGACGGACGGACAGACGGACAGGGCTAAATCGACTCGGCTTGTCTCCCTGATCAAGAATATATATACTTTATGGGGTCTGCCACGCCTCCTTCTCCCTGTTACATACATTTCAACAAAAACATTATACCCTGATTTTTCCATTTTCAATGGGCTCAGGGTATAAAAACTGACTACGCAAATAGTTAAAATACCAGCTACACCAAATGCAAGCGCAGGCACAAATTAACAGTTGATAAACAATAACACGCACGTACGTATGTAACCACCAAAGCGAATTTACCAACAACAACTAAACAGGCTTGCAGCTAATTAGCGTACGCATGTGTATGTATGTTGCTAGTGTTTATCTACATATAGGCAGACAAAACGATGCGATCAACCAACTATAACAACAACAGCGGACGTATGTATGTCGGTATGAGCACCGTTGACACCAACGCAAACCGAAATTCACGAGCTGTATGTATGTACAGCGACCCGCGCTTTTTCTTATGTGCAATTTTGGAAGCGAACGCGAAAGCAAAGGTAAAAAAAACCACCACCGAATAACCGTCGATCAAAGCGAATAGCGGAACGCGAGATTGTATCTATGTATGTATATATGTATGCGCGGTTATAAGCCACATCAAATTTTGCGAATTATTAATAAATAATTAAATGAATAATGCACGAGTTAATTTCAATGTATTTATTATTGCTGTTTGCAGTTTTGCTTCGACTATTCACTACCAAATAACACAATTAATAAATCAGTGCCGAAACGAATATCACTTGTGCCAACAATTTAGGTTATTTTGGGTCTTTTTAAGTGCGACTGCATACAAGTATGTATGTATGTATGTGGTTACATATAACTGCACTGATTTTTATGCACTGATTCGTTTTGGCACTGTTACCTGGTCAGCAGAAGAGTAGCTCATTGGTTTCAATTCCGCGCTGATATTGGTCCACCTTCAGAATCCATCTAGATCCAGCTCGAAAAGGGGCAGCTCCAAAAAGTTGTGCTGCTTCAACCGAAACCAACACACACGCACACCAAGCCTCGAAATGTCTAATAATTAGACCGACAACCGCGAAGAAAAGTCCCAGCTCGGGCTCCAATGAAAAATCGCAAACAAAATATTTATTTAACAAGTAAGAAAACTCTAGTCGAGACCGCTCTACAAGGGTATACCCTAAACATTATGAAGAACCGTTATTCAAAACATTCTTTGTTTCTTTTATATACACATGCAAATGTACGTTCATTACAAGCAAAATATACACGCACACGCACACACACACGCCAGTCGGTGCGTCAGCTGTTCTTTGGCTGCTTTGCATGGCAATGCTGTGGAAAATTAAATGTTTAATAACTTTTTTTCTAGAGTAACGATTTTGATCAAACTTGTTGGGCGTGATCATGTCATCCATATGTATGTATGTGCCAAAGCACAAGTCTCTAGTATTTGATATACGGGAGTTACAAATTTGAGGCGAAGGGGGCGTGGCATCCAAAATTTAACAAAAACCGAAACTGTATAATGCTCACATAACACTAAATGCAAAATTTGAAGACTCTAGCTATAAAGATGAATTATATAGAATTATATAACGGAGCATCGATTTCGTTTTTAATCGATAACATTAAAATTAAGACAGTTATCGATTTTTTTTAACAAACTCGATCTTTTCGTGCTATACAGGAACCTACATAAAAAATTTCAAGTCTCTAGCTCTTATAGGTTCTGAGAACGACGCGTTCATACATACGGACAGACAGACGGACAGACGGACAGACGGACGGACGGACAGACGGACGAGACAGACGGACAGGGCTAAATCGACTCGGCTACTCTCCCTGATCAAGAATATATATACTTTATGGGGTCTGTCACGCCTCCTTCTCCCTGTTACATACATTTCAACAAAAACATTATACCCTGATTTTCCCATTTTCCCATTTCCATAGCATTGCCATGCAAAGCAGCCAAAGAACAGCTGCCGCACCGACTGGCGTGTGTGTGTGCGTGTGCGTGTATATTTTGCTTGTAATGAACGTACATTTGCATGTGTATATAAAAGAAACAAAGAATGTTTGGAATAACTGGTTCTTCATAGGGTTTAGGGTATACCCTTGTCGAGCGGTCTCGACTGGAGTTTTCTTACTTGTTTTTCTTTATAATCAATTTTTGATTCTCATGATTCTAAATATTCTCTTCCTAATAGCATATCATAATTGTCAGAAAAATGATGTAAATAAAATATTTTCTTACTCGGATGGTTTGGTCGGAAAATTTAAATAATTACTTTTTATTAAATTTATGGATGACCCTGTGTCTATTACACATTTTAATTGTTGGTTATTAAGTTTTATAATAATGAAAGGGTTTAGTTTTCTTGATCCGAGGCTTCTTGATGAAAATTCTCAGATGTGTCCATTTTCATGTGAACACTACTGATTTCTCGTTGTCTTTTGTACGACTGGTTTTGTCCCAGAGATTGAGTTTGTTTTTGAATATTTATTGGATTATTTGCTTGTGCTTGATTCAGATTTTGTTTAAATTCTTGATGAAGTGTTTGATTATTGTCAGTGTTATGGTTTGGTTTTGGATTTGAATACGTTGTATTCGAAGAATTAGGGTAATAATGGTTATTTACCTTGCTACGATTGTCTTGGTTGGCTTTAGAGTTAGTCTGAGACTTTGGGTTATCAAATTTAATATTTTCGTATATTCCCTCTCTTTGAGCTACTTGTTTTAGTTTCGTAACTGTTGTAATGTCATATCTTGCTAATGTCATGAAAATTCTATCAGGTAGTTTTCTATTAATAACATCTTTCACTGTGTTATTCATTGCGTTTGTGTATATTAAAGTATTTTGTTCATTATTTTCTAGCATTAACTTATTTGAAATAATGAATGATTAAATTCTAAGTCTTCAACAAACTTTCGAATACTCCCGTTATACTGTGTATTATAAAGTTTTGTATATTAAAGTTTGTGTATATTAAAGTATTTTGTTCATTATTTTCTAGCATTAACTTATTTGAAATAATGAATGATTAAATTCTAAGTCTTCAACAAACTTTCGAATACTCCCGTTATACTGTGTATTATAAAGTTTTCTTAGCAGCTCTTCATAAGTTTGGGTTTTGAATTCGTCTATCAAGGCACTCTTCAGTCGATTCCAGGTTGTTGCTCTGGATATTTGGGACACTTGTTGAGCTGATCCACAAAGTTGGGCTTCTATTCCTCCGAATAGCACGCTGTGTTGTCGTATATCGTGGATTGGATATAGTTTCAAAATAAAGTCCACTCTTCTAACGAAGCAGGTGAGTTCTTCCGTTCTTGCCGTCGAATGAAAATAATTAGTGTATTTGTCCAAGAGCTTGTTTTAAATGTAGCTCTGACAGGACCACGTTTGATTGTGTCGCCATGTTGGTTGTTTATTTATTAATTGTATAATTTTAGAATTGGGTGATTTACAAAATTTATTTATTACTCAATTAGTTTATTCGATATTATTCACTATGTGTAATTTTAGAACACTGATTTTTTTTAGAATTTTGTTTTATTCACAGAGTATGTGAGTTCACAGACAGTTTTAAACTTTCACTGTTGTTGTCAGTATGATGACTTTTAGTAGCGGGTCCAGTTGCTAGTTTCACTTTCACACGCGAGTTCTTTGGCGGATGATTTCAGAAATATTTGATAACACTTATCACAATTCTTTTGCTAAAAGCGCGAGTATAATCCCAGAGTAACTTGGTTGTACAAGGACTCTGTTCAGAGATTATGAAGAACGGATTTATTTCACTATGACTTTTCTTTCATCCTACCGGCTGCGCCAAAAACGTTTTATTAACAGAGGTTGCTCTTCATACGTTTAGCAAACCTTGGCTTCAAGCTTTTTACTGATTGGACTTTGATCTATTGAGCTTTTGGCTCTTTGAAATTTACTCTTTTATAAATGATCGCTCTCTTAAGGAGGGTAAAATTTAGGGAGCTGTGCGCCTTGGTTTGTAACATCAATTCTAACTTTTTGTTTATATTATGCAAGCTGGAGTTGATGTTGTCACCATTGATAGGAATTGTTTACACTAAAACCGTGCGTTATCTTTTGTTTCCGCGCAACACCCCCCAGAGTGTGTGAAGACATTGGCAGTCGCCAATCGTATACTTAGGCCAGTCTGCCCTCCTACAGACATTGGTCCTTTGAGCCGGATGTCCTTCCGCTCCTCCAGCTTGAATCGGTGGAAAGAACCTTATAAGTACAGATCTTCTTTCTCTCTTTTAAAACAAGTAAGAAAACTCTAGTCGAGACCGCTCGACTAGGGTATACTGTGAACCCTGCGAAGAACCGCTATTCCGTGCATTCTCCGTTTCTTTTATAAAACATATGTATATGTATGTTCATCACATGCAACACATACACAGGCGAACGCACACACAAACGCCAGTCGGTGCGTCAGCTGTTCTTTGGCTGCTATTTGCATGGCAATGTTATGGGAAATTAAATGTTTAATAACTTTTTCTAGAGTAACGATTTTGGATCAAATTTGTTGGGCGCCATCATGTCATTTATATGTATGTATGTGCTAAAGCACAAGTCTCTGGTACTTGAAATACGTGATTTAGCAATTTGAGGCGAAGGAGGCATGGCATCTAAAATTTAACAAAAACCGAAAATACATAAAGCTCAAATAACACTAAATGAAAAATTTGAAGACTAACTATAAAGATGAATTAAATAGAATTTTATAACTAATTGAAGATATTGGGTTTTAATCGATAACATTAAAACGATGATAGTAATCGATTAGCTCTTATATCTTCTGAGATAGACGCGTTCAAACATACTGTGTGTTCGTGGCAACAAATTTATATATAAAACGGTTTATTAACGAGTATAAATATATAATGTTTGTTGTAGTAGAACAAGGTTATGGCTTAGGCTATGGCTGAATACGCCTACACCCTACACCCGGATCGTGGGTGCCATGAGGGCGCTCCGGCACTCCAGGGTGCGCCAGGATCTGCACTGTGTTCTCTAGCGAACATCACAGACACTCATATTGCTGGATTCGCTCGCTGGCACTCTAGACCGCGCCTCAGAGAAGTGCGCTCTTTCGCACGGCTACTCTCACATACTCCTACTCCACGCCACTCCTACTGCTTTCCTAGCACACCTTATAGCGGGCTGAGCTTGCGCACACCGTATCCACAGGATCACGGTTTTCCGTGAGAAGCACTCCGGCTAACGACCGATCAGCCTAGACGGCTCAGAGAGGTTGCAATGAACCAGCTGCCGGCCGCACTTATGTCCTTAAAACTGCGGTTTGGTATGCGTCCAGGATACTCCTCTGAATATCCTGGTAGAAATCGCACGTCCTTGTATTAATTCCACGATGTCCTTGAAGTCTGTGAGGTCCTTTGTGTCCCTCGTTGTCCTTCGTTGTCCTTTTTAGCTTGCACTCTCGTTGACACTCGGCACTTTCGCTTTAGGTACTATTTACTGAAATAGACTAACTCCGTGCCGAGCCGCTGGCGCCTTTTTATATCCGCGCCGCAGGCCCTGCTTCGGCTCTGGAGCGGAGCCTGCCGCGGCTCTCTGTAGCGGTGTCTGTCTCCTCTTCGGATCCGCATTGACGGCAACATCGCCAAATACGCCTGATCGTGTGGTAGCCGCTCATTGGCCGAAGCACCGTTATACTCCTCCAAAAAGCTCTGCTTCTCTTTGCGCTGCTCCACCCGCCTTACTTAGTGCTGCCACCTGGCACGCGATGTCGATCCACCTAGTGGCAACGCCTTGCTCACTGCTGATCGACACCCTGCTGGCAACACTGTCACAAGAAGCAGGTAAGCAAAACAAAATGTTTTTATTAAAATATTTAGTTAAATTAATAAAAACTTCCTGGCGTTCCAGTTGACATCCCTCCTTGATGCCTCTCTGACCATGCTCCGTCCACCGCTGCAGTAGATGCTCCTGTTTTCTTCCCATGCGCCGCCAGCCACCCGTCTGTGCTGCTGCCGTGTGTTGGCTGCAGTGGCGGCGCCTCATAGATTTCGCGAGGTCGTGTCTTGGCGAGTTTTGCGCGCTTGCGCCGCTGGCGAATGGATGTTCTCACCCTCAGGTACCCACTGGCTATACCGGGCTCCACTGGAAATCTCGGTGCGCCAGACAACGTTCGTGAGCTGGCTCTGGTGCGTCGACAATCCGGCACCGGTCAGTATGTATAGATCACACCTTCTGTTGAAATTTCCAGTGATCCCATTCTCGTGAGTCTTGAAGTACTCCAGACGTGCTTGTATCTCCCACCTAACGGATCCTGTGCCCTCTACTGCTCTCTTTCTAGCGTGAGGCGTACTCTTCTTACCACCCAGCCTTAGCGCTGACTTCCAGGCCCATATTTCTTATCGGCTAATTCGCGCCTTTGACCTTTTGCCCTTGGGTACCACATGTGGTTGTTGTTGCTCGTTTTGCATGTTTGGGCTATGTTTGCCAATTCCAGCAGTCCTGTAGTTGCCCGTTTTGCATATTTGGGTAAGCTCGTGCGATGTGTTGTTTTAGCCGCTCTCTCTTCGCCTGCACTTGCGACAACAGCTTCGGCTCGCCTCGGGCGTAGCGATCGCTGATCAGCTGCCAGAGTTCATTGGCCAATGTGCCCGGCCGCATTGTTGTTGATCTCTCTCTCTCTCTCTCTCTCTCTGTCTCTCTGTCCGGCTACGCTAATCCGTCTCCGCGTTGCTTCGGCATATGACTGGCGGGATAAAGCTGACCACCGTATACAGTCCTCCGTATCGTGGAGCCAACTTTGTGGCAAATCCTTCAGCGCCATTTTGCTTGCGACCAAGCGGCACACTTCATTATCCAGAGGCTGTCGATACAGAGCATCGGCGTCAGGATTGCCCCGAGCCCGTAATTGCTCGCATCCGTATGTAGGCAGAACGGCTTTGAGAAATCCGGCCACGCCAAGATTCTTTGCCTTTGCCCATCGCGGTGGCTACACTACGCCCGGCCAGGTCGCCCCTTCGTTTATCTTCGAAACTCAGCACGTCGTCTTTCTGTGAATGGACTGAGTAACTTTTCTCAACGGGGTCAGTTTTGCTGCGAAGCTTTCGGCCGCGTTGGACAGCTATTACTGGAGCAACAGGACAAGGGACCCGATCGTGGACCTCCACTCGCGTCTGCGAAGATTACAGTACAGCACTTGGTCCCTCGACGCCTTATGCAATTTACAATGTGCGATCGAGAAGATCTCTCGCTGTCTATCCTGCCTTTCCCGGGCGCTGAGCTCCTTAGTCGCTGATCCCGGGATCACCTCGTCGTGGTTCCCATCAGTAACGACGACCTGAAGCCAGTCGAGTACGCCACACTGGAATTAACTGCCAGCGCTATGACTTCATGAACGTCCGGAAACTCTTACTCGCGAAGTGCAGTCCATTGTCGCATACGAGGATTCGCCGCATAGGACCGCCATCGGCTCTGCCACTTGTTTCGTTAACATTTGGCCTGCCGGTCGTCGCTGTTCGCCCTTGAATGTATGGCACGGCTCGCAGCACCTCACGTACTTGGCGGCGTCCCGAAAAATGCCAGGCCAGTAGTAGCGCTGGACGAGCCGCAGGCACGCAGTGTAGCATATCTACCCTACCATCGTATACAATTAAAAGGTATATCATTCCGTTAATACATTGTGACACTTTGTCATAATAAATACAAACATTTAAATACCCGAAAGACCACATAGAACTACATTAACATACCAGCGCATATGTACTACGATCCACCGCTTATATACAGGCGGATCGCAGTGCGTGGGAACGCTGAGCATGCATTTTGCAGCTCAAGTAGTCAAACCATACATAACATATGCATGCCATCTGCATACATATGTATACTCCAACACATATACCACATATATGTAGACATAAGAATTTCATGTATTAAACTTAATCCAAAAAGAAATAGAATTGAATAAGAACAGTTGTAACCTAACAGCCAAATTGAGCAGAAGCTCTAATAAAGCATAAACCGCAAGAACATTTAACAAACTACAAACTACTTCCAAACGCCTTGATGGCCGGCCGTGAGGACATCGTGACACTCTTGCATCACCCGTCCTCGCTGCTCCATGGGGACGCACAGCTGCCACGGGATGTAGTCCTCTTCGTCCGTTCGATGCCCCAGGTTCCTGTACAGCTGCCCGTTCTCTTCCACATAATCGGTGAACTTCTCCGGCTCTCGAGCGATCCTCTCACGCATCTTCGCAATCTACCTGTACGTGATTTCGCTTGTCACTGCCTGCTGGCAGACCTCTAGAGGCTGCCTCGAGAGCGCGGCTACCACGTTCAACTTCCACTTCAATACTGGACATCAAACTGGAATTGTTGTAATTCCAGTGCCCACCGAGCAATCCTCCCCATCATCCTGATCGCCCAGACATTCCTTCTTGATTGCCGAATAATTCACCTCTGCCCGTAATAGCCTTCGACTCGGGTACGCTATCTCCCGCTCTTCTCCCTCAATCGTTCGTTAGCACGGTGCCCAGCCCATAATCGCTAGCGTCGGTCTGTAACACAAACTTAGAGGAGAAGTCTGGGCACGCCAGGACGACGCGGCCATCTTCCTTTTCCTGGTCCCACTTCCACTTGACGCCTTTCTTCAGGAGTGACGTCATCGGCTGCACAAAGGATGCGAAGTCATGTACAAAACGCCTGTACCACGACGCCATCCCCAAACATTGCCGCAGCTCTTTGAGGTTTGAGGGCCGAATCCGTAGTGATTCCCTCCCCCGTCACCACATGCCCCAGATAGACTCACCTTTCACTAAAGATGCTGCATTTTTGACGATTAACTTTGAGGTTGCCTGCTTTCAGCCTCCGAAACACCTTCAAGTTAGCCATATGCTGCTCGATCGTAGCGTCCATCTCGTGACCGGCGATTCTGACTCGTGCGACGATTCAGCCTTCCCTTACGACTAACGGGTACTCACGCCCCTCTTTTACGATCGGCTTGCGTCACCCCCCTCCTATGGGGGACGGCCCTCGCGTCAGACTCAGTCCGGTCCTCGCCCGGGCTCGTGCCGAACGATATACGGTTATCGACCCTCAGCTTGCTCGACCTCTGCTCCATCGGTTGCGACCGGAACGGATTGTTCGGCCGTGTCTCCGGCGGGTTGACCCACTCGCCACTTGCTCGAGCCGGACCCGGCTTCTGGCCCCTTCCCCGTGTCTCTCCTTCGAATTCTGATCCCTCACGTTTTCGTATTCCGCAGCCAACTGCGTCAGCTGGGACAGAGGAGAAATCTTGGCGCCGCACATACATCCGGTACTTAGGGGCTGCATACTCGATTCAACTCCTGAGCCGGACTGTAGTCGGCGTGACGCATCAGCACTGAGTACGCCCCTGGATCTGATCCTCGAGGCGTTGAACCCCAGTGAGTCTGATTAACGGCTCGTCAGCCAAGGCCCTCGGTCTGGGTGTGACTCGGGTCGGGGACCCGAGCTTGCTTGCTCGGCTGTAATGGAGTCCAAGAGCGACTCGACTTGGCTCTTCGGAAGGCGGTCATGCTGAAGGTGGAGCCCGATCTGTGCAACCGCATACCCGAGACGGTGCGAGGGAAGTTCTCTATAACCGGTTTGTGTGCCTGCCCACAGCGGCATACCCGCCGCCCAAAGCAAACTCAATTGAACGTCGGCTATAAAGACTTCAAAGTCCTCGTGTTGGCGGCTGTCTTTTTCTTCTACTGGTCTCTTTCTGTACTATTTCGGCGAGCGCTTAAGCCGTTATGGTTATAATTTAAATGAGGCAGTCCCTTCGAGGGCCGTTATCGTCTGAGGAGATTTTACTACTTTATCCCTCGAAGCCTTCCGATGTTTTTTTCGTGGGGCTTTCGTGAGGGGAATACGGGTTCATATACTGAATCTTCACGCCCAATGGTTCATAAGGGACCGAAAGTTCCTACTTACTGCATTGTCGCAAACGAAGGTTCTTTATTCTTGGAACGTCGCATTCAGTGTAAGAGTCGTGGGTCTCTTTAAAGGTAACAGCTCCATTCGAGCTGGTAAGAGGCCTATGAAATACGCGCACAGGACTGCCACGGCCACCTACCTCACTCTTGAACTTATGAATTACTTGTAGCAGTAATAACGCTGGCCAAGCAGGCACGCCGTCTTCCGCACGCTGTTGCCCGGCCGTTGGAGCATCGTGGCATTCCCACATTATCACACTCTAAAAAATTGAAAAATCTGACGGCAGTGTCCGCGAAAACCGATGCGATATGAGAAGCGATAAAAATCGATCTGCAAAGCGGTGATATGATAGACTGAAAACTTTTAGCACAGAGAAACATTGCGAGTGCTCTGAGTTGCTGTCACCTGTCTAAAGTTATGAAAAAACAATCGTTCCTAATGTCCTGGATTACTTGAGTTTCCTCCAGTGGATGATGGACTTCAGAAAAGGTTATGTTGGAAAAATAAGTCGACGGCCAAGCCGGGTAATGACGAATAGTATTGTTTTGCCTTTATTAAAATCAGAACTAAAGCTAGTGAATATGGAATATTCTGAATAAGCTCAACACAAACAAGTAAGAAACTCTAGTCGAGACCGCTCGACTAGGGTATACACTGAACCCTGCGAAGAACCGCAATTCCAAGCAATCTCCGTTTCTTTAATATACATAAGTATATATATGTTCATTACAAACAAAACATACACACACACATACACAGGCGCAAGCACACACAAGCGCAAGTCAGTGCGTCAGCTGTTCTTTGGCTGCTGCTTGCATGGCAATGTTATGGGAAATTAAATGCTTAATAACTTTTTTTCTAGAGTAACGATTTTAATCAAACTTGTTGGGTGTGATCATGTCATCCATATGTATATATGTGCCAAAGCACAAGTCTCTAGTATTTGATATACGGGAGTTACAAATTTGAGGCGAAGGGGGCGTGGCATCCAAAATTTAACAAAAACCGAAATTGCGTAAGGCCCAAGTAACACGAAATGCAAAATTTGAAGACTCTAGCTAGAAAGATGAATTAGATAGAATTTTATAGCTTAATTTAGATTTTCGTTTTTAATCGATAACAATAAAACGATAACAGTTATCGAATTTCTGAAACAAACTCGATATGCGCGCCCTATACAGGGACCTACAAAAAAAATTTGAAGTCTCTAGCTATTGTAAGTTCTGAGATCGACGCGTTCATACATACGGACAGACGGACAGACGGACAGACGGACAGACGGACGGACGGACAGACGGACAGACGGACAGACGGACAGACAGACAGACAGACGGACAGGGCTAAATCGACTCGGCTTGTCATCCTGATCAAGAATATATATACTTTATGGGGTCTGCCACGCCTCCTTCTGCCTGTTACATACATACGCCTTCCAACAAAAACATTATACCCTGAATTCCCATTTTCAATGGGTTCAGGGTATAAAAATTCCGGCTCAGCGATAACGCTGCTCTTGCAACATATTGTGATTATCATGTTACCTCCCCCCTTAAAGATGATCCGTCCCGGGTCACTGCGTAGCTGTGCACGACTTCTAGTGCTCTCTTGTGCTCTCGTCTTCTTCTCGGCGTTAAGTAAAGGAGAATTGAGCCACTGAGGAGTATATTCACTCCTACGCTTGCTGCTCGCACAGGTGTCGTGTTCTGCTAACTTACAGAACTTGGAGTATTTGCTGGTCGAGCATTCACTTACGGCCAGAGTTCCCTCGGCGCAATCTGTTATTGTATTGTGCGGTATCTTCTAATTTTAATTTTCTTACAAATCATGCTATCGGACTGAAGTATTTTAATGTTGGATGCTTCCACACAAGTGCAATTTATTAACTGCTGGTTGTGTGAGAATATAATGCTTAGTAAATGTGCTGGCTTTGAAGGGCGCGACTATGATAAGGTCATGTCAACTGCTAAAGTTGGTTGTGGTGGCTTACGTTGGTCTTGTCCACTTTGTTTGGAAAAACAAATAAATTTTTCCAAAATGTATAAGTCCAAAATGTATAATCTATCAAAACAGTTGAATGATGAATTAGATGCTGTTGATAAATTATTAAATCAATATGATTTTGATTCTTCTCAGGCTGAGACGTCACCTTCCATACTCTGTTCTGACTCTCTTGCGATTCCACCAGTATTAGATATCCCAGAGTCTATACTGATTCCAACTACTTTATCCCCATATGTTGCTCAATCTATGAACAACACTCTGGCCATTTCCCCCACACTTACTATACCTACTTTATCTGTCATTTCTCCCCGTAAGCAAATGTTCTTATCCAGGCTTTCATCTGACACGTGATGTGAAGCTGTTTATGCTTTTATTTCCAGTAAATCAAGAGCTAAAGTCTCTATATCGAAGTTCAATTTCACAACTCCTCGTGAAATTGCTTCTTTTAAAATCAACGAGCCATCAGAATTCTTCACAACAATTTGTGACGCCAAATTTTGGCCTCTTCATGTAGCTGTGCATGAATTTAAGCATAATTGGATCACTTAGTCGAGCAGTCTCGACTAGAGCACTCCATCTTGTCATTACTTGTTCGTATATTCCCCCCACTTCTGATGTTTAAGTTTATGCGCAACATATGGCTTGCATTAAAGAAATTTATGGGCATGTAAAGGATAATGATTTCTTTCTGGTGTTGTGTGACTTAAATATACCGAACACTTCTTGGATTTCTAATCCTAGCTCAAGTTCCCTTATTCCTAATGATGACTCTTGCATTAATGTTTCCAGATCACCCCCTTTTTGTTTACTTGAGGATATTTACCATCCTGCATTGGAGGTATCTCTGTCCCTAAGTACTCCTCCAATTTGTGAACCTACTCCATCCAAACAACGTTGTTATAATAAGTGCAATTTTGCTTTGCTTAACCAACTTATTAGTCTACGTTATATGATTCCGTTGATGTTAATTATGCAACAACTATTTTCTATAGCATTTTAAACTCTCTTATTGATGGGTGTGTTCCTATGTGTCTCCCTAGGCCGTTTTCTAATTAACCTCCATGGTTTACCCAGACGCTTTCTAATTTAAGAAACATTAAGTTTAAATGTTTTAAAAATTTTAAAAAGTGCAGCTCCACTATTAACTGGTCTAAATATTCCATAGCCAAGTCGAATTTTAACATGTTAAATTCCCGGTGCTATGAAAATTACCTTTTGCGTTGCAAAAAGGCAGTTTGCTCGTGACCATAAAAATTTTATTCCTTTGTGACCTTGAAACGCAAGTCTTCTGGTTTACCTTCCAAATCTTTTCTTGAATCTAACAATTCTTGCAATGATCTTTATTCCTCAGATTGGTTTGTTCTTCAAATCAACTTTTTCATCTGTTGACCCCAATAAAACTTCTTACCCTTATCATATCTCTTCTACAAATATTATTAACGTTTCCAATATTTCCCTTGATTCTCTAATTTCAAACATTCGGTCAATGAAATCCTCCTACTCGCCTGGAGCTGATAATATTCCTAGTAGTGTTATAAAGGAATGTTGTGAATCCCTTCAGTTACCTTTACTTAAGCTTTTTAACTTTTCTCTGACCTCTGTGTTCCCGTCTATTTGGAAAGAGTCGTTCATTATCCCTCTATATAAAAAAGGTGGGAGGTCTGACATTTCTAATTACAGGGGTATTGCCAAACTATCGGCTATCCCAAAGTTATTTGAAAATATTATATCCTCAACCTTACAACATTTTTGTAAATCAATTATTTCGCCATTCCAACATGGCTTTGTTCTTAATCGATCAACCTCGATTAATCAGCTAGAATTTAATTCCCTAGTAAACGAAGGTTTTTTTAAATAATAATAACTTCCACTTTACAGCATTTGTGTAAATCAATTAATTCGCCACTACAACATGGCTTTGTTCTAAATCGATCAATCTCTACTAATCTGCTTGAATTTACTTACCTAGTAAACGATAGTTTTTAAATAAAATGCAAACTGATGTTATTTATACAGATTTTAGCAAAGCATTTGATTCAGTTCACTATGAAGTATTACTTCATAAGCTAGATCTCCTAGGGGTTTCTCCTAAACTCTTATCTTGGTTATCATCCTCTTTAGAGGGTAGAACTCAAAAAGTTGTGTTGAGAACATCTTTTTCGAAACAAATCTTCGTGTACCTCAGGGTAGTCATTTCGGGCCTTTACTTTTTACATTCTTTATCAACGACCTTCCCTGTTGTCTTTCTTATTCAAAGATCTTCATGTATGCTGATGACGTAAAACTTTGCCTTACTTATTCTAACACAATCAATCATCAATGCTTACAAGATGATTTTAATTTCTTCCAACTTTGCTGCTTGGGGGTTGCGTGTTAACTGTTCCATAATTATTCAATTAAGTACTTGGTGTACTTTTCGATACAAAACTTCGCTTCAATACTCATATCTCAACCATTATAAATGAAGCTAAAAGTGTTGTTGGCTATATGAAACGTTGGGCAAAAGAGTTCAATGATCCTTTTGTAACCAAACTCCTTTATGTTTCGCTGGTACGACCTATTTTAGAATACTGTTCAATTATATGATCTCCACAGCATAAAGTGTACCAGGATCGTATTGAATTGGTTCAAAAACAGTTTCTTCTCTTTACTCTAAGAAATCTAAACTGGGATCCGAAATATTGATCTTCCTTCATTAAAAAACCGTAGAACAATCCTTGGGATTGCTTTTCTACATAATTTGATTGTAGGTAATATTGATTCGTCCTTCTTGTTAATGAAACTTAACTTCTCGGTTCCTTCAAGAACAACTAGGCACTTTCGTCCGTTGCATTTACCACTGCTCACATCGGATTACTCGTTGCACAGTGCATTTCATCTATTATGTGCGAATTATAATAAATTATATCACGTTTTTTCATCTGAACTCTCTTTTCCTCTAATCAAATCCTTGCTTTCAGCTTTTCTGATCCATCAAAGTACCCAAAATCATTGACCATGTAGGGCTGTGAGCTGGGGAATGGCCGGCCGGACTGGCTATGATGTTAGATTTTGCTGAGGTGATTGATAAAAGAATATTTAGAATATCTGAAATTAGCAATCTATTTCGGGCCAACAGCGTGTGGTGTAGTTGCTAATCCATCTTTTCTTTCTTAAATAACTATAAGTAAGAAAACTCTAGTCGAGACCGCTCGACTAGAAAATACCTTGAACCCTGCTAAGAACCAAGCATTCTCCGTTTCTTTTATATACATATGTACAGTTGCGGTCAGTAAAATAGTAGTGCTGCACTACGCAGAGCATTAATCGATTAAAAGGTAGTCTAAAGAAGATAATTAGAAAACAAGTAAGAAAATTCTACTCGGGGGTCCCGACTTGGAGATACCCTAAACCCCGCGCTATATGCGTTTTTTAAAATACTGCATAATTAGCATTTCGTATAAACGCACAGAAAACTAAATTCAATTTATTTTCAATTGTTTAGCCAATAGCGCCATCTATGGTTTGATAGAATAGCGCCATCCATGTTTCGATTTGCTGAACAGCTGATAATTAGCAAATCATAGTGCCATCTATTGGAAATATGTACACAAAAACTTGCGGTTCTTAGAATTTGCTAGATGCACGCAGCTCAATGTGTATGTATGTGTGTATGTGTGCACATGTATAGGAAAACAGTTTGCTTTGCGCTGCAGGTCACGTGTTTGGCCGATGTTTTGTTTAATAACTTCTGCGCGAATTAATGGATTTGAATGAAATTTTCAGATTATGTTCAACATATTTTATTACATTTTTTCCAATTTTTAAAAATGTAAACCCATTCATTTACTGGCTTTGAGTGCAACGAACCTCAATTTAAATATTTGGGGAAATTTGGACCCGGTATCCAAAATTTAACAAAAATCAAAATTAGATAAAATAAATATAAAACTTACAAAAAAAAAATTTGGGGACTCTAGCTATAAAGACGTGGGAGATATAATTTTATAACTAACATTCGATAATGTTTTTAATCGATAACATTAAAATTAAAATAGTTATCGACTTTTTTTAACAATCTCTATCTTTTCGTGCTATTCACGGACCTACATACAAAATTTCAAGTCTCTAGCTCATATAGGTTCTGAGAACGACGCGTTCATACATACGGACAGACAGACGGACAGGCGGACGGACGGACAGACGGATAGACGGACAGACGGACATGGCTATGTCAACTCGGCTTGTCATCCTGATCAAGAATATATATACTTTATGGGGTCTGCCACGCCTCCTTCTGCCTGTTACATACATTCACATTTAAACAAAAACATTATACCCTGATTTTCCCATTTTCAATGGGTTCAGGGTATAAAAAAAATCCCGTTACTTTCTGTCAAAATTAGTTTATTTTTGACGTTTGCATCGAGATGCCACGAAAATCGGCTGTTCATAAAAATAGTAGTGCCGGATGTAAAAAATTTAAAAAAATTTGTAACAATACCAAATTAAAACAGAAATGTATTTACATAGAGTGTGATTAATTATCTTCTATTTGAGTAACTGAAATTATTTGGATATGCAATATTTTTTTTATTTTAGTGGGAGGGGGAAGCATTTATCGACTGAATAGGGAATTTTACCTGTCAGACATAAAACTCAGGGAAAAACTTATACAAAAAATTTAAAATATTGTTGGATACACAGCTCCAATGATAATTAGCGCCATTCACTATAACAAGAAGCCTGAAAAACCAAGTGGCACATTCGAAACTAACTTGGTAGTGGATCCACCAATTGTGTGTTACGGTAGGATTAATCCGTTCGCTACAGAAAAAGAAACTAAAAACGAATAAAATTAAAACAATTTGGGATCTCATAGTTCGTTATCGTCCTAAGCAATATAATTCATCCGTCAAAAGTTCTTGAAAAGGACCCATTTAAAAAAAAAGTGCTATACCGCCAAAAATTTCAATGTGCAAAGTTCACAGAATCCGGTACATCAATAGATGGGGCACCGTGCAGTATGCGAATGAGTACGTATGGAGTCTAAAAAACCATGGAACATCATTCCAAGTTAACTTTGAGACTCCTTGTCATAGGCTGGAATCAAGTGAAAACCATATTATAAATCAAATATTTGACAAAAATGCTAACATCCAATTAATTTAAACTATAGTGCTACTATATAATAGTTGGGAAATATTTTTTGAATGGACGTTTCAGACCGATTAGGGCCCAAAATATGCGAGTCCTTTGCTCAAGATTGGTTTGCGTCCATAAAAATTGAAGTCTTGGCTTGGCCGACTTAGCCCCAGATCCATATCTGATCGAAAAACTATATGGCGATGTTGAGAGACTTAAGGAAACTAAAAATAAATTGACTTTGACAGGTAGTTCAGTCGGCGTGGCACCACATTCCTCTGAAGCGGTACCAGGACCTGATCGACTCCATAGCACGCAGGTGGGGACTCGCTAAAAAAAAGTTAGGAATTTATAACGAACTCTTCGATCATAAAATATGTGTAAAACATAATATGTTAAATTAAACTTATCTTAAACAGCTGTCTTAATTTTTTTTAGTGGCCACTACTATTTTAGTGAACAGCCAATTTTTGAAAATTTTTCGTTCTAAAGCCCTAAAATACAAATGTCCCAGGTTTATAGCAAAACCAGTAAGAACGTTGCTGTCGGACGCATCCGACAGCGAAATACTATTTCACGCCCCAGCAGCACACAGGGGAATCTATCACATTACATTTTTTAAAATTTAACCTTAAATCCCCACTGTCGCCGCTTAAATTAGCTGCAGATTAAAACTTTTCATTGGACAGACAGTTTCAATTAGAATCGAAGCTTAGAACCCTTACCTTAGCAAGAACACGCACCTAAATCGAGAGATGTGGCATCTCTCAAAATAAGAGAGGTGGCAACTCTCAAAATGAGAGAGGTGGCAACTCAAAAAATGTGATTTAAGTTCGTTGGCGAGCGTAGAGGTGTGGGCTCGAACCCCGGTGCGGTCATGTTGATATTTTTGTTATATTTTCTTTATTTAGTTATTTTGTATTAATAAAATATTCTTTTCAAACACATATATATATAATTTGGCAAATCAAAAGACAAGGTCAAAGGTCACAAAGTCATTATGTGGCGCGTTATTGGCTCAGAAGCTGCAGATGTTTCAATTTTGATTTGCCATGCCCCCAGTGGCCGTAGACAAATAATGGCATGTGCATAGAGTGAACGTTTAAGAATATAACTCTAAAGTTTGGATGCTTACATTAAAAAAATGCGAAAATTACAGGGTATTTTTTGTACGGCATGCCCCTTATGGGGCGTAACAGTCAGCTTTGGGGAATCGATAGAGGAGGCCCCCAGTAACTTAGTATCCAATTTTGAAGCTTCTAGCACTAAAATTGTGGGAGATATAAGCTGATATTAGTTGCCACGCCCCCTGAAGGCGTAGATATATCCGCCATACCTTTTCGATTGTGGTATGTTAACCCGAGTATGTATACCAAGTCTCAAGTATCTAGCATCAATAGTGCTCAAAATATAACAGAATTAGTAAAATCACTATATTTTCAGAACCGATTTTTAGAACTTTTTTTGGGCGATCTTTATGGGATCATAACAGTAATCCACGTGCCACATTCGAGCGTTATAGCTTTAAGACTTTAGGAGATAGAGTTTGACCCGATTTGCCACGCCCCCAATGGGCGTAGATATATCCGCCATAGCTTTTTGATTTTAGGATGTCGGCATGAGTGTTCAGTTAAAATCTCAACCCTGTAGCCCTTCTAGAAGTAGTGTTTATGGGATACAGGAAAATTCATTTTCCGATTTGCCACGCCCCTAGTGGGCGTATCGGGAAAATCTTGACACTTTGTCTGACGAGGGTATACACGAGTATACATTTCAAATTTCAAGTCTCTAGCTTCAATAGCGTCGAAATGGTTTCCGTTCATACGGACAGACGGACAAACGGATTTTGCACAAAATCAATATACTATATCACTACGTGAAATAGTATAAAAAGAGAGCAAGATTTAAGGGATAGTTTCGGAGAGAATATTAGATTTAACACCTAATAAGACACCTCTACGAGATAGTCGATCATGTCTGTAAATAGTGAAATCATTCGAGAGAATCTCTCTATTATAAACATTCGAGCTTAACCACGTTTCTGTCAGGGCGATAATGTCTAAACGAACACTGCAACTACTCAAAAAAAGACTTCTGAGCTTAGAATTCAGGCCACGAACGTTTTGATATATTAAGAAGATCTGTGAAGCAGGTTGAACTGTTATTAGTTTTTTGGCACAATATTAGATGAAGATTGTACCGAGGAAGGATTCAGCAATACCGGAGCCAGCCTATTGCGACTCTTATGCTTAAATTCATGCACAATTACAAGAGGAGGCCAAAATTTGGCATCGCAAATTGTTGAGAAGAATTCAGCCGGCACGTTGATTTTAAAAGAAGCAATTTCACGAGGAGTTGCGAAATTGAACTTCGATATAGAGACTTAAGCTTATGATTTACTGGAAATAAAAGCAGAAACATCTCCACATGACATGATAGATGAAAGCCTGGATAAGAACACTTGCTTACGGGGAGAAACGACAGATAAAGTAGGTATGGTAAGTGAAGGAGAAATGGCCAGAGTGTTGTTCGTAGATTGAGCAACAGATGGGGATAAAGTAGTTGGAATCAGTATAGACTCTGTGATATCTAATACTGGTGTCCCTGACGCACTGCCAGAAGGTGGAATCGCCAGAGACTCAGAACAAGGTGTAGCTAATAAATTTGGAGACACAGGTATAGAAAAAGCTCGCAAATGAGAAGCAGTTGATGTCTCAGCCTGAGACGATTCAAAATCATATTGATTTAATAATTTATCAGCAGTATCTAGTTCATCAGACAACTGTTTTGATAGATTATTAATTTTTAAAAATTGAACCCGCACCGAGTTATATATTTTGGAAAAATTTATTTGTTTTTCATAGTCGCGCCCTGTAAGGCCAGCACATTTACTGTGCATCATATTCTCACACAACCAGCATTCAATAAATTGCACTTGTGGGGAATCAGAAGTTTGCCGCATAGAGCAAGTTTTTTTACAACAGGTCATATTGGCAATTGGGATTCAAGAGAAAAAAAAAACACAAAACAAGTAAGAAAACTCTAGTGGAGACCGCTCGACTAGGGTATACCCTGAACCCTGCGAAGAGCCGCTATTCCAAACATTCCTTGTTTCTTTTATATACACATGCATATGTACGTTCATTACAAGCAACACATACACACACATACATAGGCGAACGCACACACAAACGCCAGTCGCTGAGTCAGCTGTTCTTTGGCTGCTGTTTGCATGGCAATGTTATGGGAAATTAAATGCTTAATAACTTTTTTTCTAGAGCAACGATTTTGATCAAACTTGTTGGGCGTGATCATGTCATCTATATGTATATATGTGCAAAAGCACAGGTCTATAGTATTTAATATACGGGAGTTACAAATTTGAGGCGAAGGGGGCGTGGCATCCAAAATTTAACAAAAACCGAAATTGTGTAACGCTCACATAACACTAAATGCAAAATTTGAAGACTCTAGCTAAAAAGATGAATTAGATAGAATTTTATAGCTGAATTTAGATTTTCGTTTTTAATCGATAACAATAAAACGATAACGGTTATCGAATTTCTGAAATAAACTCGATCTTTTCGTGATATCCAGGAACCTACATATAAAATTTGAAGTCTCTAGCTCTTGTAGGTTCTGAGAACGACGCGTTCATACATACGGACAGACGGACGGACGGACGGACGGACGGACGGACGGACGGACGGACGGACGGACATGGTTATATCAACTGGGCTTGTCTCCCTGATCAAGAATATATATACTTTATGGGGTCTGCCACGCCTCCTTCTGCCTGTTACATACATTTACAAACATTATACCCTGATTTCCCATTTTCAATGGGTTCAGGGTATAACAAGTAAGAGTGCTCTAGTCGAGACTGCTCGACAAAGAGATCCCCTGAACCCTGCGAAGAACTGCGATTCCTAAGAGCCGCTAACATTCTCCGTTACTTTTATATGTATGTACATATGTAGCAAGCAATACATACACACAGACGCAAGTTATGTAGTCTAAGTGCTGCTTCCCAGTCTCTGCCTACTTTAACATTGAGAGAGAAAAAGCTCGATCTGTATGTTAACTACTCAAAAGCTCTCTCCAGCAGTAGAAAGCTCTCGAGCTCACTTTTGAGGTGCATGTCGAGAAGAAAAGAACATGAAGTGAAATAAATACTTGTATTTAAATTAAAAACACAAAGAACATTATTTATAATTAATTAAATGTTAACATAATCATGTTAACAAAACTTAAAGTGAAATAAATACTTTTATTTAAATTAAAACACAAAGAACATTATTAATAAATAATTAAATGTTAACATAACAGTGTTAACAAAACTGGCGCAGCCGACGGAGTAACCAAAAACATTAAAATACTCACTTAAGTGCAGTTTTAAACGAATTTGTGCTTGTACGCAATTCTATACATATCTACCTTGTGCTAAAGACACATAACCTGAAAAGTCACGAAAAAACGTGCCAGCATTTGCAACCGTATTCATCTCTGTATGTATGTGTGAATGTGTGTTTAAATCAGCAATTGCACACACATACACCAGCATCTCGGAGTGAACTTATTCTGTTCACAATTGGTTCGATGACAAGTTCAGAAGAACATTCGGCATCGATTGGCGACGAAAACTAACAGAACTAATTCTGTTAGCATATTAAAAGATCTAAAGAACTCAACAGCTATTAATTCTTTGATAGCGATGGCAAACGACTTTACTTTAACGTTTGGGGATATTCTTAAGGATGCCCACCACATTCACGAGTACAGAGGAGACAACTCAAGGGCTCTATCATCATTTATTCGTGAAGTGGATATGATATTTTCATTATTACCTCCTACATCTCCCGCAGGAGTCTACGTCTTTCGCCGTGTCATCCTCAATAAAATTCAAGGCGAAGCTCTACATGTTGTAAGAACCATCGAGAATTCCGAGCCGTCATGGAATGACATCAAGACGATTCTTATTCGGAATTTTGGCATAAAGGAGTCTTATAATCAACTTTACCAAGAGGCGTTTATGCTAAGTAACAAAAACAATATCACAGAATATTTTAAGTCTTTAAGAAGTATAATGTGTAAAATTAATGAAAAATATGAATATGATAATGTAAAGCATCCTGAGTTTAGTCCCAAAAATGTCGAAGATACTATATTAAGAACATTCTTGAAAAATATCGATGTAAATTTAGCCTCAGTCGTAATTAATAGAAATGTTAAAAATTTAAGAGAAGCTTTCGATTTATTAGAAACCGAAGGCCTCATTAGAACTCAAAATCTTAAACCAAAATTTTCACAAAATAATAATACATATAATCAAAAAGACCGATTCTACGTACCGAATTATAATAATCAAGATAACAGTGCAAAACACAACAGCAATTTCCAAAATGTAAAAGCAAATTCAGGAAACTTTCGATCAGGAACACAAAATTTAAATTCAAATCAGAGCTATACGAATCAACAAAGTCATGTGTCAAAAATGGAAATTGATCATGTCGAAGCAGATAGAGCTCATTGTAGCCAATTTAAAAATGATAATCAAAATCAAAACATCACTCATGAATCTGAGTCTGAGCAAAAGAACTGTTCTTGCCATGCAAATTTTCATACAATTGCCTCGAAAAATCACTTCCCTTGATTAAGTTAACTTTAAACAATGAAATGATAACTGCCTTGATTGATACTGGTTCAACAACTTCCATATTAGATAGGAATAAATTGTTACAATATCCTCGAAGAACTTTGTGTCACCCAATATCATTTTCATCTCTTAATTCAAAATCGTTAATAACACAAGAAATTATAACTGATTTGCCTCTTGAATTTAAAGAAGATGCAACAATGAGTTGGAAATTGACAACATTTGATAACAAATCATTCGATGCTATTATAGGTCAAAACATTCTTAAACCATTAAATGCTCTTATTGATTTCTACCACAATACAATTACGATTAATAATAATACTATTCAATTTGAAAATACTTCACCATACTCTGATGAGGCAAATCAAATTGAATCAATCAAAATAGATGATAGAACACAGAAAATTCTTTTTAATGATTTAAATCAAGAAGAAAGCAATGCTCTAACAAAA
>JAWNPL010000180.1:0-18825 GCA_035047545.1 Drosophila paranaensis | reverse complement strand
TAACGTAAGAAGAGTCTCTGCAGTACAGTCGTCGATTGCGGTTCTTTTACCGCTACTTTGCATTCTTCTTTCGTCTTCTTTTTTGATCGCTACGTTTATTATTGCGCTTTAGTTTTAGTTTCATTTTTGTATTCAAATAGACAAGTTGCTTCGCTGCGACGAAGTAAAGAAAACAAATCGTTTTTTAACTTATACGAGGATATACATAAAAGTCTCTAGTTCTTATAGGTTCTGAGATCGACGCGTTCACACATACGGACGGACGGACGGACGGACGGACGGGCAGACGGACAGACGGACATGGCTATATCAACTCGGCTTGTCTCCCTGATCAAGAATATATATACTTTATGGGGTCTGCCACGCCTCCTTCTGCCTCTCAAGTCTCTAGCATCAATAGTGCTCAAAATATAAGGAAACTAGTAAAATCACTATATATTCAGATCCGATTTACCACGCCCCTAGTAGGCGTGGCCATAAAATGTTTTTGGCGATCTTTATAGGATCGTAGCAGTAATCCACGCGCCAAATTTGGGCGTTCTAGCTCTAAAACTGTAGAAGATACAGTTTGACCCGATTTGCCACGCCCCCAATGGGCGTAGATATATCCGCCATAGCTTTTTGATTTTGGGATATCGACATGAGTGTTCAGTTAAAATCTCAACTCTCTAGCCGTTCTAAAAGTAGTGTTTCTGAGATACAGGAAAATGCATTTTCCGATTTGCCACGCCCCTAGTGGGCGTATCGGGAAAATCTTGACACTTTATCAGACGAGGGTATACACGATTATATATTCCAAATTTCAAGTCTCTAGCTTCAATAGCGTGGAAATGGTTTGCGTTCATACGGACAGACGGACAGACGGACGGACGGACAGACGGACGGACAGCATGACGGACATTGGACAAACCCAATATACTATATCACTACGTGAAATAGTATAAAAAAAAAATAATATGTGTATATATATACATAAAAAAACAAGTAAGAGTGCTTTAGTCGAGACTGCTCGACAAAGAGATCCCCTGAACCCTGCGAAAAACTGCGATTCCTAAGAGCCGCTAACATTCTCAGTTACTTTTATATGTATGTACATATGTAGCAAGCAATACATACACACACACAGACGCACGCACAAGAACACACACAGACTCACGCACCAACACACAATCTGCTAACTGTGCATTATGACTCATCAGCTTCGCTGCTGCTGCAAGACGCCGATAATATGAGATATTAAATGTTTAATAACTTTTTTTCTAGTCGAACGATTTTGATCAAATTTGTTGGGCGTCATCATGTTATCCATATGTCTGTATGTGCCAAAGCACAAGTCTCTAGTATTTGATATACGGGAGTTACAAATTTGAGGCGAAGGAGGCGTGGCATCCAAAATTTAACAAAAACCGAAATTGCAGAAGGCTCAAATAACACTAAATGCAAAATTTGAAGACTCTAGCTAAAAAGATGAATTAAATAGAATTTTATAACTAAATGAAGATATTGGTTTTTAATCGATAACATTAAAACGATTATAGTTATCGAATATTTGAAACAAACTCGATCGAATCGTACTATACACGAACTTCCAAAAAAATTTGAAGTCTCTAGCTCTTATATCTTCTGAGATCGACGCGTTCAAACATACGGACAGACGGACGGACGGACAGACGGACAGACGGACAGACAGACAGACGGACAGGGCTAAATCGACTCGGCTTCTCTCCCTGATCAAGAATATATATACTTTATGGGGTCTGCCACGCCTCCTTCTGCCTGTTACATACATTTTCACAAAACCATTATACCCTTTTTTCCCATTTTCAATGGGTTCAGGGTATAACAAGTAAGAAAACTCTAGTCGAGACCGCTCGACAAGGGTATACCCTAAACCCTATGAAGAACCGTTATTCCAAGCATTCTTTGTTTCTTTTATATACACATGCAAATGTACGTTCATTACAAGCCAAACTTACACACACACGCACAGGCGCGCACACACACGCACAGGCGCGCACACACACAAACGCCAGTCGGTGCGTCAGCTGTTCTTTGGCTGCTATTTGCATGGCAATGGTATGGGAAATTTAATGTTTAATAACTTTTTTTCTAGAGTAACGATTTTGATAAAACTTGTTGGGCGTGATCATGTCATCCACATGTATATATGTGCCAAAGCACATACATCTAGTATTTGATATACGGGCGTTACAAATTTGAGGCGAAGGGGGTATGGCACCCAAAATTTAACAAAAACCGAAATTGCGTAAGGCTTACATAACACTAAATGCAAAATTTGAAGACTCTAACTATAAAGATGAATTAAATAGAATTTTATAACTAAATGAAGATATTGGTTTTTAATCGATAACATTAAAACGATTATAGTTATCGAATATTTGAAACAAACTCGATCGAATCGTACTATACACGAACTTCCAAAAAAAATTTGAAGTCTCTAGCTCTTATATCTTCTGAGATCGACGCGTTCAAACATACGGACAGACGGACAGACGGACGGACGGACAGACGGACAGACGGACAGACGGACAGACGGACAGACAGACAGACGGACAGACGGACAGGGCTAAATCGACTCGGCTTCTCTCCCTGATCAAGAATATATATACTTTATGGGGTCTGCCACGCCTCCTTCTGCCTGTTACATACATTTTCACAAAACCATTATACCCTTTTTTCCCATTTTCAATGGGTTCAGGGTATAAAGGGACTTCGCGGACCTTTAGGTTCAGTAGTTCGAGACAGAGACCCCACGGATATCGTTACTGCATATGAAATAGCAAAAGGAAATTTATACTAGTCAAAGACAAGCAAGGCGAATAAACCAGAGTTTTGAAAGGACAACTTATAATGGTCGTAATTCGGAATCGTTTGGGCCCCGAAACGAACAAAAAGAGAGAGAAATTGGTCTCAAGAGGAAACAAGTAAGAAAACTCTAGTCGAGACCGCTCGACTAAGAGATCCCCTGAACCCTGCAAAGAACCACTATTCCAAGCATTATTTGTTTCTTTTATGTACACATGCATATATACGTTCAATGCAAGCAAAACATACACACACATACACAGGCGCAAGCACACACAAGCGCAAGTCGGTGCGTCAGCTGTTCTTTGGCTGCTTTACATGGCAATGCTATGGGAAATTTAATGTTTAATAACTTTTTTTCTAGAGTAACGATGTTAATCAAACTTGTTGGGCGTAATCCTGTCATCCATATGTATGTATGTGCCAAAGCACATACATCTAGTATTTGATATACGGGCGTTACAAATTTGAGGCGAAGGGGGTATGGCACCCAAAATTTAACAAAAACCGAAATTGCGTAAGGCTTACATAACACTAAATGCAAAATTTGAAGACTCTAACTATAAAGATGAATTAAATAGAATTTTATAACTAAATGAAGATATTGGTTTTTAATCGATAACATTAAAACGATTATAGTTATCGAATATTTGAAACAAACTCGATCGAATCGTACTATACACGAACTTCCAAAAAAAATTTGAAGTCTCTAGCTCTTATATCTTCTGAGATCGACGCGTTCAAACATACGGACAGACGGACAGACGGACGGACGGACAGACGGACAGACGGACAGACGGACAGACGGACAGACAGACAGACGGACAGACGGACAGGGCTAAATCGACTCGGCTTCTCTCCCTGATCAAGAATATATATACTTTATGGGGTCTGCCACGCCTCCTTCTGCCTGTTACATACATTTTCACAAAACCATTATACCCTTTTTTCCCATTTTCAATGGGTTCAGGGTATAAAGGGACTTCGCGGACCTTTAGGTTCAGTAGTTCGAGACAGAGACCCCACGGATATCGTTACTGCATATGAAATAGCAAAGGAAATTTATACTAGTCAAAGACAAGCAAGGCGAATAAACCAGAGTTTTGAAAGGACAACTTATAATGGTCGTAATTCGGAATCGTTTGGGCCCCGAAACGAACAAAAAAGAGAGAGAAATTGGTCTCAAGAGGAAACAAGTAAGAAAACTCTAGTCGAGACCGCTCGACTAAGAGATCCCCTGAACCCTGCAAAGAACCACTATTCCAAGCATTATTTGTTTCTTTTATGTACACATGCATATATACGTTCAATGCAAGCAAAACATACACACACATACACAGGCGCAAGCACACACAAGCGCAAGTCGGTGCGTCAGCTGTTCTTTGGCTGCTTTACATGGCAATGCTATGGGAAATTTAATGTTTAATAACTTTTTTTCTAGAGTAACGATGTTAATCAAACTTGTTGGGCGTAATCCTGTCATCCATATGTATGTATGTGCCAAAGCACATACATCTAGTATTTGACATACGGGAGTTACAAATTTGAGGCGAAGGGGGCATGGCACCCAAAATTTAACAAAAACCTAAATTGCGTAAGGCTTACATAACACTAAATGCAAAATTTGAAGACTCTAACTATAAAGATGAATTAAATAGAATTTTATAACTAAATGAAGATATCGGTTTTTAATCGATAACATTAAAATTAAGACAGTTATCGATTTATTTTAACAAACTCGATCTGCGCACGCTATACGAGGATCTACATAAAAGTCTTTAGTTCTTATAGGTTCTGAGATCGACGCGTTCACACATACGGACGGACGGACGGACGGACGGACGGACAGACGGACATGGCTATATCAACTCGGCTTGTCTCCCTGATCAAGAATATATATACTTTATGGGGTCTGCCACGCCTCCTTCTGCCTCTCAAGTCTCTAGCATCAATAGTGCTCAAAATATAACGAAACTAGTAAAATCACTATATATTCAGATCCGATTTACCACGCCCCTAGTAGGCGTGGCCATAAAATTTTTTTGGCGATCTTTATAGGATCGTAACAGTAATCCACGCGCCAAATTTGGGCGTTCTAGCTCTAAAACTGTAGAAGATACAGTTTGACCCGATTTGCCACGCCCCCAATGGGCGTAGATATATCCGCCATAGCTTTTTGATTTTGGGATATCGACATGAGTGTTCAGTTAAAATCTCAACTCTCTAGCCGTTCTAGAAGTAGTGTTTCTGAGATACAGGAAAATGCATTTTCCGATTTGCCACGCCCCTAGTGGGCGTATCGGGAAAATCTTGACACTTTATCAGACGAGGGTATACACGATTATATATTTCAAATTTCAAGTCTCTAGCTTCAATAGCGTGGAAATGGTTTGCGTTCATACGGACAGACGGACAGACGGACAGACGGACGGACAGCATGACGGACATTGGACAAACCCAATATACTATATCACTACGTGAAATAGTATAAAAAAAAAAAAAATAATATGTGTATATATATACATAAAAAAACAAGTAAGAGTGCTTTAGTCGAGACTGCTCGACAAAGAGATCCCCTGAACCCTGCGAAAAACTGCGATTCCTAAGAGCCGCTAACATTCTCAGTTACTTTTATATGTATGTACATATGTAGCAAGCAATACATACACACACACAGACGCACGCACAAGAACACACACAGACTCACGCACCAACACACAATCTGCTAACTGTGCATTATGACTCATCAGCTTCGGTGCTGCTGCAAGACGCCGATAATATGAGATATTAAATGTTTAATAACTTTTTTTCTAGTCGAACGATTTGGATCAAATTTGTTGGGCGTCATCATGTTATCCATATGTCTGTATGTGCTAAAGCACAAGTCTCTAGTATTTGATATACGGGAGTTAGAAATTTGAGGCGAAGGAGGCGTGGCATCCAAAATTTAACAAAAACCGAAATTGCGTAAGGCTTACATAACACTAAATGCAAAATTTGAAGACTCTAGCTAGAAAGATGAATTAAATAGAATTTTATAACTAAATGAAGATATTGGTTTTTAATCGATAACATTAAAACGATTATAGTTATCGAATATTTGAAACAAACTCGATCGAATCGTACTATACACGAACTTCCAAAAAAAATTTAAAGTCTCTAGCTCTTATATCTTCTGAGATCGACGCGTTCAAACATACGGACAGACGGACAGACGGACGGACGGACAGACGGACAGACGGACAGACGGACAGACAGACAGACGGACAGACGGACAGGGCTAAATCGACTCGGCTTCTCTCCCTGATCAAGAATATATATACTTTATGGGGTCTGCCACGCCTCCTTCTGCCTGTTACATACATTTTCACAAAACCATTATACCCTTTTTTCCCATTTTCAATGGGTTCAGGGTATAAAGGGACTTCGCGGACCTTTAGGTTCAGTAGTTCGAGACAGAGACCCCACGGATATCGTTACTGCATATGAAATAGCAAAGGAAATTTATACTAGTCAAAGACAAGCTAGGCGAATAAACCAGAGTTTTGAAAGGACAACTTATAATGGTCGTAATTCGGAATCGTTTGGGCCCCGAAACGAACAAAAAAGAGAGAGAAATTGGTCTCAAGAGGAAACAAGTAAGAAAACTCTAGTCGAGACCGCTCGACTAAGAGATCCCCTGAACCCTGCAAAGAACCACTATTCCAAGCATTATTTGTTTCTTTTATGTACACATGCATATATACGTTCAATGCAAGCAAAACATACACACACATACACAGGCGCAAGCACACACAAGCGCAAGTCGGTGCGTCAGCTGTTCTTTGGCTGCTTTACATGGCAATGCTATGGGAAATTTAATGTTTAATAACTTTTTTTCTAGAGTAACGATGTTAATCAAACTTGTTGGGCGTAATCCTGTCATCCATATGTATGTATGTGCCAAAGCACATACATCTAGTATTTGACATACGGGAGTTACAAATTTGAGGCGAAGGGGGCATGGCACCCAAAATTTAACAAAAACCTAAATTGCGTAAGGCTTTCATAACACTAAATGCAAAATTTGAAGACTCTAACTATAAAGATGAATTAAATAGAATTTTATAACTAAATGAAGATATCGGTTTTTAATCGATAACATTAAAATTAAGACAGTTATCGATTTTTTTTAACAAACTCGATCTGCGCACGCTATACGAGGATCTACATAAAAGTCTCTAGTTCTTATAGGTTCTGAGATCGACGCGTTCACACATACGGACGGACGGACGGACGGACGGACGGACAGACGGACATGGCTATATCAACTCGGCTTGTCTCCCTGATCAAGAATATATATACTTTATGGGGTCTGCCACGCCTCCTTCTGCCTCTCAAGTCTCTAGCATCAATAGTGCTCAAAATATAACGAAACTAGTAAAATCACTATATATTCAGATCCGATTTACCACGCCCCTAGTAGGCGTGGCCATAAAATTTTTTTGGCGATCTTTATAGGATCGTAACAGTAATCCACGCGCCAAATTTGGGCGTTCTAGCTCTAAAACTGTAGAAGATACAGTTTGACCCGATTTGCCACGCCCCCAATGGGCGTAGATATATCCGCCATAGCTTTTTGATTTTGGGATATCGACATGAGTGTTCAGTTAAAATCTCAACTCTCTAGCCGTTCTAGAAGTAGTGTTTCTGAGATACAGGAAAATGCATTTTCCGATTTGCCACGCCCCTAGTGGGCGTATCGGGAAAATCTTGACACTTTATCAGACGAGGGTATACACGATTATGTATTTCAAATTTCAAGTCTCTAGCTTCAATAGCGTGGAAATGGTTTGCGTTCATACGGACAGACGGACGGACAGCATGACGGACATTGGACAAACCCAATATACTATATCACTACGTGAAATAGTATAAAAAAAAAAATAATATGTGTATATATATACATAAAAAAACAAGTAAGAGTGCTTTAGTCGAGACTGCTCGACAAAGAGATCCCCTGAACCCTGCGAAAAACTGCGATTCCTAAGAGCCGCTAACATTCTCAGTTACTTTTATATGTATGTACATATGTAGCAAGCAATACATACACACACACAGACGCACGCACAAGAACACACACAGACTCACGCACCAACACACACAGACTCACGCACCAACACACAATCTGCTAACTGTGCATTATGACTCATCAGCTTCGCTGCTGCTGCAAGACGCCGATAATATGAGATATTAAATGTTTAATAACTTTTTTTCTAGTCGAACGATTTTGATCAAATTTGTTGGGCGTCATCATGTTATCCATATGTCTGTATGTGCTAAAGCACAAGTCTCTAGTATTTGATATACGAGAGTTACAAATTTGAGGCGAAGGAGGCGTGGCATCCAAAATTTAACAAAAACCGAAATTGCAGAAGGCTCAAATAACACTAAATGCAAAATTTGAAGACTCTAGCTAGAAAGATGAATTAAATAGAATTTTATAACTAAATGAAGATATTGGTTTTTAATCGATAACATTAAAACGATTATAGTTATCGAATATTTGAAACAAACTCGATCGAATCGTACTATACACGAACTTCCAAAAAAATTTGAAGTCTCTAGCTCTTATATCTTCTGAGATCGACGCGTTCAAACATACGGACAGACGGACAGACGGACAGACGGACAGACAGACAGACGGACAGACGGACAGGGCTAAATCGACTCGGCTTCTCTCCCTGATCAAGAATATATATACTTTATGGGGTCTGCCACGCCTCCTTCTGCCTGTTACATACATTTTCACAAAACCATTATACCCTTTTTTCCCATTTTCAATGGGTTCAGGGTATAAAGGGACTTCGCGGACCTTTAGGTTCAGTAGTTCGAGACAGAGACCCCACGGATATCGTTACTGCATATGAAATAGCAAAAGAAAATTTATACTAGTCAAAGACAAGCTAGGCGAATAAACCAGAGTTTTGAAAGGACAACTTATAATGGTCGTAATTCGGAATCGTTTGGGCCCCGAAACGAACAAAAAAGAGAGAGAAATTGGTCTCAAGAGGAAACAAGTAAGAAAACTCTAGTCGAGACCGCTCGACTAAGAGATCCCCTGAACCCTGCAAAGAACCACTATTCCAAGCATTATTTGTTTCTTTTATGTACACATGCATATATACGTTCAATGCAAGCAAAACATACACACACATACACAGGCGCAAGCACACACAAGCGCAAGTCGGTGCGTCAGCTGTTCTTTGGCTGCTTTACATGGCAATGCTATGGGAAATTTAATGTTTAATAACTTTTTTTCTAGAGTAACGATGTTAATCAAACTTGTTGGACGTAATCCTGTCATCCATATGTATGTATGTGCCAAAGCACATACATCTAGTATTTGATATACGGGAGTTACAAATTTGAGGCGAAGGGGGCATGGCACCCAAAATTTAACAAAACCCTAAATTGCGTAAGGCTTACATAACACTAAATGCAAAATTTGAAGACTAACTATAAAGATGAATTAAATAGAATTTTATAACTAAATGAAGATATCGGTTTTTATTCGATAACATTAAAATTAAGACAGTTATCGATTTTTTTAACAAACTCGATCTGCGCACGCTATACGAGGATCTACATAAAAGTCTCTAGTTCTTATAGGTTCTGAGATCGACGCGTTCACACATACGGACGGACGGACGGACGGACGGACGGACAGACGGACATGGCTATATCAACTCGGCTTGTCTCCCTGATCAAGAATATATATACTTTAAGGGGTCTGCCACGCCTCCTTCTGCCTCTCAAGTCTCTAGCATCAATAGTGCTCAAAATATAACGAAACTAGTAAAATCACTATATATTCAGATCCGATTTACCACGCCCCTAGTAGGCGTGGCCATAAAATTTTTTTTGGCGATCTTTATAGGATCGTAACAGTAATCCACGCGCCAAATTTGGGCGTTCTAGCTCTAAAACTGTAGAAGATACAGTTTGACCCGATTTGCCACGCCCCCAATGGGCGTAGATATATCCGCCATAGCTTTTTGATTTTGGGATATCGACATGAGTGTTCAGTTAAAATCTCAACTCTCTAGCCGTTCTAGAAGTAGTGTTTCTGAGATACAGGAAAATGCATTTTCCGATTTGCCACGCCCCTAGTGGGCGTATCGGGAAAATCTTGACACTTTATCAGACGAGGGTATACACGATTATATATTTCAAATTTCAAGTCTCTAGCTTCAATAGCGTGGAAATGGTTTGCGTTCATACGGACAGACGGACAGACGGACGGACGGACAGACGGACGGACAGCATGACGGACATTGGACAAACCCAATATACTATATCACTACGTGAAATAGTATAAAAAAAAAAAAAATAATATGTGTATATATATACATAAAAAAACAAGTAAGAGTGCTTTAGTCGAGACTGCTCGACAAAGAGATCCCCCTGAACCCTGCGAAAAACTGCGATTCCTAAGAGCCGCTAACATTCTCAGTTACTTTTATATGTATGTACATATTTAGCAAGCAATACATACACACACACAGACGCACGCACAAGAACACACACAGACTCACGCACCAACATACAATCTGCTAACTGTGCATTATGACTCATCAGCTTCGCTGCTGCTGCAAGACGCCGATAATATGAGATATTAAATGTTTAATAACTTTTTTTCTAGTCGAACGATTTTGATCAAATTTGTTGGGCGTCATCATGTTATCCATATGTCTGTATGTGCCAAAGCACAAGTCTCTAGTATTTGATATACGGGAGTTACAAATTTGAGGCGAAGGAGGCGTGGCATCCAAAATTTAACAAAAACCGAAATTGCAGAAGGCTCAAATAACACTAAATGCAAAATTTGAAGACTCTAGCTAGAAAGATGAATTAAATAGAATTTTATAACTAAATGAAGATATTGGTTTTTAATCGATAACATTAAAACGATTATAGTTATCGAATATTTGAAACAAACTCGATCGAATCGTACTATACACGAACTTCCAAAAAAAAATTTGAAGTCTCTAGCTCTTATATCTTCTGAGATCGACGCGTTCAAACATACGGACAGACGGACAGACGGACAGACAGACAGACGGACAGGGCTAAATCGACTCGGCTTCTCTCCCTGATCAAGAATATATATACTTTATGGGGTCTGCCACGCCTCCTTCTGCCTGTTACATACATTTTCACAAAACCATTATACCCTTTTTTCCCATTTTCAATGGGTTCAGGGTATAAAGGGACTTCGCGGACCTTTAGGTTCAGTAGTTCGAGACAGAGACCCCACGGATATCGTTACTGCATATGAAATAGCAAAAGGAAATTTATACTAGTCAAAGACAAGCAAGGCGAATAAACCAGAGTTTTGAAAGGACAACTTATAATGGTCGTAATTCGGAATCGTTTGGGCCCCGAAACGAACAAAAAAGAGAGAGAAATTGGTCTCAAGAGGAAACAAGTAAGAAAACTCTAGTCGAGACCGCTCGACTAAGAGATCCCCTGAACCCTGCAAAGAACCACTATTCCAAGCATTATTTGTTTCTTTTATGTACACATGCATATATACGTTCAATGCAAGCAAAACATACACACACATACACAGGCGCAAGCACACACAAGCGCAAGTCGGTGCGTCAGCTGTTCTTTGGCTGCTTTACATGGCAATGCTATGGGAAATTTAATGTTTAATAACTTTTTTCTAGAGTAACGATGTTAATCAAACTTGTTGGGCGTAATCCTGTCATCCATATGTATGTATGTGCCAAAGCACATACATCTAGTATTTGATATACGGGAGTTACAAATTTGAGGCGAAGGGGGCATGGCACCCAAAATTTAACAAAACCTAAATTGCGTAAGGCTTACATAACACTAAATGCAAAATTTGAAGACTCTAACTATAAAGATGAATTAAATAGAATTTTATAACTAAATGAAGATATCGGTTTTTATTCGATAACATTAAAATTAAGACAGTTATCGATTTTTTTAACCAAACTCGATCTGCGCACGCTATACGAGGATCTACATAAAAGTCTCTAGTTCTTATAGGTTCTGAGATCGACGCGTTCACACACATACGGACGGACGGACGGACGGACGGACGGACGGACAGACGGACATGGCTATATCAACTCGGCTTGTCTCCCTGATCAAGAATATATATACTTTATGGGGTCTGCCACGCCTCCTTCTGCCTCTCAAGTCTCTAGCATCAATAGTGCTCAAAATATAACGAAACTAGTAAAATCACTATATATTCAGATCCGATTTACCACGCCCCTAGTAGGCGTGGCCATAAAATTTTTTGGCGATCTTTATAGGATCGTAACAGTAATCCACGCGCCAAATTTGGGCGTTCTAGCTCTAAAAAAAAAAAAAAACTGTAGAAGATACAGTTTGACCCGATTTGCCACGCCCCCAATGGGCGTAGATATATCCGCCATAGCTTTTTGATTTTGGGATATCGACATGAGTGTTCAGTTAAAATCTCAACTCTCTAGCCGTTCTAGAAGTAGTGTTTCTGAGATACAGGAAAATGCATTTTCCGATTTGCCACGCCCCTAGTGGGCGTATCGGGAAAATCTTGACACTTTATCAGACGAGGGTATACACGATTATATATTTCAAATTTCAAGTCTCTAGCTTCAATAGCGTGGAAATGGTTTGCGTTCATACGGACAGACGGACAGACGGACGGACGGACAGACGGACGGACAGCATGACGGACATTGGACAAACCCAATATACTATATCACTACGTGAAATAGTATAAAAAAAAATAATATGTGTATATATATAACATAAAAAAACAAGTAAGAGTGCTTTAGTCGAGACTGCTCGACAAAGAGATCCCCTGAACCCTGCGAAAAACTGCGATTCCTAAGAGCCGCTAACATTCTCAGTTACTTTTATATGTATGTACATATGTAGCAAGCAATACATACACACACACAGACGCACGCACAAGAACACACACAGACTCACGCACCAACATACAATCTGCTAACTGTGCATTATGACTCATCAGCTTCGCTGCTGCTGCAAGACGCCGATAATATGAGATATTAAATGTTTAATAACTTTTTTTCTAGTCGAACGATTTTGATCAAATTTGTTGGGCGTCATCATGTTATCCATATGTCTGTATGTGCCAAAGCACAAGTCTCTAGTATTTGATATACGGGAGTTACAAATTTGAGGACTCTAGCTAGAAAGATGAATTAAATAGAATTTTATAACTAAATGAAGATATTGGTTTTTAATCGATAACATTAAAACGATTATAGTTATCGAATATTTGAAACAAACTCGATCGAATCGTACTATACACGAACTTCCAAAAAAAATTTGAAGTCTCTAGCTCTTATATCTTCTGAGATCGACGCGTTCAAACATACGGACAGACGGACAGACGGACAGACAGACAGACGGACAGGGCTAAATCGACTCGGCTTCTCTCCCTGATCAAGAATATATATACGTTTGTGGGGTCTGCCACGCCTCCTTCTGCCTGTTACATACATTTTCACAAAACCATTATACCCTTTTTTCCCATTTTCAATGGGTTCAGGGTATAAAGGGACTTCGCGGACCTTTAGGTTCAGTAGTTCGAGACAGAGACCCCACGGATATCGTTACTGCATATGAAATAGCAAAGGAAATTTATACTAGTCAAAGACAAGCAAGGCGAATAAACCAGAGTTTTGAAAGGACAACTTATAATGGTCGTAATTCGGAATCGTTTGGGCCCCGAAACGAACAAAAAATAGAGAGAAATTGGTCTCAAGAGGAAACAAGTAAGAAAACTCTAGTCGAGACCGCTCGACTAAGAGATCCCCTGAACCCTGCAAAGAACCACTATTCCAAGCATTATTTGTTTCTTTTATGTACACATGCATATATACGTTCAATGCAAGCAAAACATACACACACATACACAGGCGCAAGCACACACAAGCGCAAGTCGGTGCGTCAGCTGTTCTTTGGCTGCTTTACATGGCAATGCTATGGGAAATTTAATGTTTAATAACTTTTTTTCTAGAGTAACGATGTTAATCAAACTTGTTGGGCGTAATCCTGTCATCCATATGTATGTATGTGCCAAAGCACAAGTCTCTAGTATTTGATATACGGGAGTTACAAATTTGAGGCGAAGGAGGCGTGGCATCCAAAATTTAACAAAAACCGAAATTGCAGAAGGCTCAAATAACACTAAATGCAAAATTTGAAGACTCTAGCTAGAAAGATGAATTAAATAGAATTTTATAACTAAATGAAGATATTGGTTTTTAATCGATAACATTAAAACGATTATAGTTATCGAATATTTGAAACAAACTCGATCGAATCGTACTATACACGAACTTCCAAAAAAAATTTGAAGTCTCTAGCTCTTATATCTTCTGAGATCGACGCGTTCAAACATACGGACAGACGGACAGACGGACAGACAGACAGACGGACAGGGCTAAATCGACTCGGCTTCTCTCCCTGATCAAGAATATATATACTTTATGGGGTCTGCCACGCCTCCTTCTGCCTGTTACATACATTTTCACAAAACCATTATACCCTTTTTTCCCATTTTCAATGGGTTCAGGGTATAAAGGGACTTCGCGGACCTTTAGGTTCAGTAGTTCGAGACAGAGACCCCACGGATATCGTTACTGCATATGAAATAGCAAAAGGAAATTTATACTAGTCAAAGACAAGCAAGGCGAATAAACCAGAGTTTTGAAAGGACAACTTATAATGGTCGTAATTCGGAATCGTTTGGGCCCCGAAACGAACAAAAAAGAGAGAGAAATTGGTCTCAAGAGGAAACAAGTAAGAAAACTCTAGTCGAGACCGCTCGACTAAGAGATCCCCTGAACCCTGCAAAGAACCACTATTCCAAGCATTATTTGTTTCTTTTATGTACACATGCATATATACGTTCAATGCAAGCAAAACATACACACACATACACAGGCGCAAGCACACACAAGCGCAAGTCGGTGCGTCAGCTGTTCTTTGGCTGCTTTACATGGCAATGCTATGGGAAATTTAATGTTTAATAACTTTTTTTCTAGAGTAACGATGTTAATCAAACTTGTTGGGCGTAATCCTGTCATCCATATGTATGTATGTGCCAAAGCACATACATCTAGTATTTGATATACGGGAGTTACAAATTTGAGGCGAAGGGGGCATGGCACCCAAAATTTAACAAAAACCTAAATTGCGTAAGGCTTACATAACACTAAATGCAAAATTTGAAGACTCTAACTATAAAGATGAATTAAATAGAATTTTATAACTAAATGAAGATATCGGTTTTTATTCGATAACATTAAAATTAAGACAGTTATCGATTTTTTTTAACAAACTCGATCTGCGCACGCTATACGAGGATCTACATAAAAGTCTCTAGTTCTTATAGGTTCTGAGATCGACGCGTTCACACATACGGACGGACGGACGGACTGACGGACGGACGGACGGACAGACGGACATGGCTATATCAACTCGGCTTGTCTCCCTGATCAAGAATATATATACTTTATGGGGTCTGCCACGCCTCCTTCTGCCTCTCAAGTCTCTAGCATCAATAGTGCTCAAAATATAACGAAACTAGTAAAATCACTATATATTCAGATCCGATTTACCACGCCCCTAGTAGGCGTGGCCATAAAATTTTTTTGGTGATCTTTATAGGATCGTAACAGTAATCCACGCGCCAAATTTGGGCGTTCTAGCTCTAAAACTGTAGAAGATACAGTTTGACCCGATTTGCCACGCCCCCAATGGGCGTAGATATATCCGCCATAGCTTTTTGATTTTGGGATATCGACATGAGTGTTCAGTTAAAATCTCAACTCTCTAGCCGTTCTAGAAGTAGTGTTTCTGAGATACAGGAAAATGCATTTTCCGATTTGCCACGCCCCTAGTGGGCGTATCGGGAAAATCTTGACACTTTATCAGACGAGGGTATACACGATTATATATTTCAAATTTCAAGTCTCTAGCTTCAATAGCGTGGAAATGGTTTGCGTTCATACGGACAGACGGACAGACGGACGGACGGACAGACGGACGGACAGCATGACGGACATTGGACAAACCCAATATACTATATCACTACGTGAAATAGTATAAAAAAAAATAATAATATGTGTATATATATACATAAAAAAACAAGTAAGAGTGCTTTAGTCGAGACTGCTCGACAAAGAGATCCCCTGAACCCTGCGTGAAACTGCGATTCCTAAGAGCCGCTAACATTCTCAGTTACTTTTATATGTATGTACATATGTAGCAAGCAATACATACACACACACAGACGCACGCACAAGAACACACACAGACTCACGCACCAACACACAATCTGCAAACTGTGCATTATGACTCATCAGCTTCGCTGCTGCTGCAAGACGCCGATAATATGAGATATTAAATGTTTAATAACTTTTTTTCTAGTCGAACGATTTTGATCAAATTTGTTGGGCGTCATCATGTTATCCATATGTCTGTATGTGCCAAAGCACAAGTCTCTAGTATTTGATATACGGGAGTTACAAATTTGAGGCGAAGGAGGCGTAGCATCCAAAATTTAACAAAAACCGAAATTGCAGAAGGCTCAAATAACACTAAATGCAAAATTTGAAGACTCTAGCTAGAAAGATGAATTAAATAGAATTTTATAACTAAATGAAGATATTGGTTTTTAATCGATAACATTAAAACGATTATAGTTATCGAATATTTGAAACAAACTCGATCGAATCGTACTATACACGAACTTCCAAAAAAAATTTGAAGTCTCTAGCTCTTATATCTTCTGAGATCGACGCGTTCAAACGGACAGACGGACAGACAGACAGACGGACAGGGCTAAATCGACTCGGCTTCTCTCCCTGATCAAGAATATATATACTTTATGGGGTCTGCCACGCCTCCTTCTGCCTGTTACATACATTTTCACAAAACCATTATACCCTTTTTTCCCATTTTCAATGGGTTCAGGGTATAAAGGGACTTCGCGGACCTTTAGGTTCAGTAGTTCGAGACAGAGACCCCACGGATATCGTTACTGCATATGAAATAGCAAAAGGAAATTTATACTAGTCAAAGACAAGCTAGGCGAATAAACCAGAGTTTTGAAAGGACAACTTATAATGGTCGTAATTCGGAATCGTTTGGGCCCCTAAACGAACAAAAAAGAGAGAGAAATTGGTCTCAAGAGGAAACAAGTAAGAAAACTCTAGTCGAGACCGCTCGACTAAGAGATCCCCTGAACCCTGCAAAGAACCACTATTCCAAGCATTATTTGTTTCTTTTATGTACACATGCATATATACGTTCAATGCAAGCAAAACATACACACACATACACAGGCGCAAGCACACACAAGCGCAAGTCGGTGCGTCAGCTGTTCTTTGGCTGCTTTACATGGCAATGCTATGGGAAATTTAATGTTTAATAACTTTTTTTCTAGAGTAACGATGTTAATCAAACTTGTTGGGCGTAATCCTGTCATCCATATGTATGTATGTGCCAAAGCACATACATCTAGTATTTGATATACGGGAGTTACAAATTTGAGGCGAAGGGGGCATGGCACCCAAAATTTAACAAAAACCTAAATTGCGTAAGGCTTACATAACACTAAATGCAAAATTTGAAGACTCTAACTATAAAGATGAATTAAATAGAATTTTATAACTAAATGAAGATATCGGTTTTTAATCGATAACATTAAAATTATGACAGTTATCGATTTTTTTAACAAACTCGATCTGCGCACGCTATACGAGGATCTACATAAAAGTCTCTAGTTCTTATAGGTTCTGAGATCGAAGCGTTCACACATACGGACGGACGGACGGACGGACGGACGGACGGACAGACGGACATGGCTATATCAACTCGGCTTGTCTCCCTGATCAAGAATATATATACTTTATGGGGTCTGCCACGCCTCCTTCTGCCTCTCAAGTCTCTAGCATCAATAGTGCTCAAAATATAACGAAACTATTAAAATCACTATATATTCAGATCCGATTTACCACGCCCCTAGTAGGCGTGGCCATAAAATTTTTTTGGCGATCTTTATAGGATCGTAACAGTAATCCACGCGCCAAATTTGGGCGTTCTAGCTCTAAAACTGTAGAAGATACAGTTTGACCCGATTTGCCACGCCCCCAATGGGCGTAGATATATCCGCCATAGCTTTTTGATTTTGGGATATCGACATGAGTGTTCAGTTAAAATCTCAACTCTCTAGCCGTTCTAGAAGTAGTGTTTCTGAGATACAGGAAAAATGCATTTTCCGATTTGCCACGCCCCTAGTGGGCGTATCGGGAAAATCTTGACACTTTATCAGACGAGGGTATACACGATTATATATTTCAAATTTCAAGTCTCTAGCTTCAATAGCGTGGAAATGGTTTGCGTTCATACGGACAGACGGACAGACGGACGGACGGACAGACGGACAGACGGACGGACAGCATGACGGACATTGGACAAACCCAATATACTATATCACTACGTGAAATAGTATCAAAAAAAAAAAAATAATATGTGTATATATATACATAAAAAAACAAGTAAGAGTGCTTTAGTCGAGACTGCTCGACAAAGAGATCCCCTGAACCCTGCGAAAAACTGCGATTCCTAAGAGCCGCTAACATTCTCCATTACTTTTATATGTATGTACATATGTAGCAAGCAATACATACACACACACAGACGCACGCACAAGAACACACACAGACTCACGCACCAACACACAATCTGCTAACTGTGCATTATGACTCATCAGCTTCGCTGCTGCTGCAAGACGCCGATAATATGAGATATTAAATGTTTAATAACTTTTTTTCTAGTCGAACGATGATCAAATTTGTTGGGCGTGATCATGTTATCCATATGTCTGTATGTGCCAAAGCACAAGTCTCTAGTATTTGATATACGGGAGTTACAAATTTGAGGCGAAGGAGG
>JAWNPL010000179.1:0-26430 GCA_035047545.1 Drosophila paranaensis | reverse complement strand
TAATAGGGAAGGAAAGGAAAGCTAACTTTCACTAATCTGGTTAAACACCAAATTAAAACTACTGACCAAATTCCAATACATACAAAACCAACAACTTCTGGATCAAAATATAATCAAACATAGTTATTCACCCTGGAGCTCTCCAACTTTTCTAGTAGCAAAAAAGAAAGATAAATCTAATATTGCCAAATGGAGACTAGTTATCGATTACCGCAAACTAAACGAAAAAACAATCAAGGACAGATATCCGATGCCCAACATTAACGACGTTCTAGACAGGATCGGTAGAGCAAAATACTTTACAGCTCAAGACCTAGCCAGCGGTTATCACCAAATAGAAATGCACCCAAAAGATATAGATAAAACAGCTTTCTCTACCGTTGACGGTCATTTCGAGTTCGTTAGAATACCTGTCGGTCTTACTAACGCTCCTGCTACGTTCCAAAGAGTTAAGGACAACATTTTAACAGATTTAAATGGCAAATACTGCCTAATATATCTAGATGATATAATCGTTTTCTCATCGTCACTTCAAGAACACATGTTACATTTACATACAGTGTTCACCAAACTTAACAACGCAAATCTGAAGCTCCAACCTAGTAAATCAAACTTCCTAAGAAAGGAAATTGAATAGTTGGGGCATATTGTAACAAATAAGGGAATCAAACCAAATACTAAAATGATTGAAACCATAAAATCATTTCCTATGCCTAAGACCAAGAAGCAAATCAAATCTTTCCTAGGACTGTTAGGCTATTATTGTAAATTCATAAGGGACTTTGCAAATATCACAAAACCCTTAACACAAGAGTTAAAAGGAAGGAACGAGTTCACTAACGCATTCGAAACCTGTAGGACAATACCCCGATTTTGACAAACCATTCATCCTTACAAGCGTTGCAAGTAATGTGGCAATTGGTGCCGTGTTATCACAAGGTTCAGAAAACAATGAGAGACCGATTGAATTCGCTAGTCGAACCCTTACTGATACGGAGTTAAACTACTCTACGGTTGAGAAAGAGATGTTAGCAATTATTTGGGCAACGAAACACTTCCGACACTATTTATTCGGTCATCGACCTTTAACTTGGCTAATGAATTTTAAACAACCAAATTCAAAATTAGTTCGTTGGAAACTCCAACTACTAGAGTACGATTACGAGATTTCCTATAAAAAAGGATCTGAAAACGTTGTGGCAGATGCCCTTAGCCGCATTACCGCGGAAGTAAACACTAACAACCAGGACAGTACCCTAAAATAAAAGATACAAGTAACAAATAAACCCATTAACGAATTTAATTTACAAATTATATTCCAAAAAAATTACAGAACACAGTTAGCAACTACAACACTTTTTAAAAACAAACTAAGAAAAACGATTTCCGAGAATAACCTCGACAAAACTAAATTGGCCCAAATTTTTGAAAGATTCTTAAACCAAATAAAACATACGCTATACTGGCACCAGACGATATTTTCAAAATTATTGAAAAAACCTACTAGAATATTTCTTGCCTACAAAAATGTACAAAATAATAAGATGTACAAACCTATTAGAAGATATAACAGAAATTGGTAAACTTATGACGGAAATTCGAAAACCCTTAGTAAATTTATCAGCAATGTAGAAGAAATTCTTTTCCTCATTAGAGGAACCGACCAGAAACCATATGGCCAATTGCTCTTGAGAACTATTAGGAACAAAATTGAGGGAAAAGCTAATGAGGCTATAATTGAGGAAGGAGCTAGCCTTAATTGGGATGAAATTAGGGATGCTCTCATCTTACACTGAACCAACTTTAATATTCGAACTACACGGTTTGGTCCAAAATGCATTACCACTTCGCGCATTATACGAAAAAGTATGCGAAATTAAAATCGCATTGTTTAGATTGACAGACACAAAGGAAATCGAACCAACATTAATCAAAACGAAGAAAAACGTCTTTGCCGACATCTGCCTAAATTCATTCCTATCTGGAATTCAGGGCCCATTAGGCACAGCGGTCAGGGCCATGAAACCAACTAACATTCGTGAGGCTTTTGAATGGGCTCTGAAATAACGAGAAATTTACTTTTCCCAAGAAAAACAGAAAAGACAACAATCATTGCGGTATGATTGTTGTCTTTTCTGTTTTTCTTGGGAAAAGTAAATTTCTGAAAACTGTAAATTGGCAACAAAATAATAAAGACGACAGAAACAACGAAAGACGCTTGGACAAACGTGGACACCAACGAAGCTATGACAAAGATAACAAGAACAAGTAAGAAAACTCTAGTCGAGACCGCTCGACTAGGGTATACCCTGAACCCTGCGAAGAACCGCAATTCCAAGCAATCTCCGTTTCTTTAATATACATAAGTATATATATGTTCATTACAAACAAAACATACACACACACATACACAGGCGCAAGCACTCACAAACGCCAGTCGCTGAGTCAGCTGTTATTTGGCTGCTGCTTGCATGGCAATGCTATGGGAAATTAAATGTTTAATAACTTTCTAGAGTAACGATTTTGATCAAACTTATTGGGCGTCATCATGTCATCCATATGTATGTACGTGCCAAAGCACAAGTCTCTAGTATTTGATATACGGGAGTTACAAATTTGAGGCGAAGGGGGCGTGGCATCCAAAATTTAACAAAAACCGAAATTGCGTAAGGTCCAAATAACACTAAATGCGAAATTTGAAGACTCCAGCTAGAAAGATGAATTAGATAGAATTTTATAGCTTAATGTAGATTTTCGTTTTTAATCGATAACAAAGAAACGATAACAGTTATCGAATTTCTGAAACAAACTCGATCTTTTCGTGATATACAGGAACCTACATAAAAAATTTCAAGTCTCTAGCTATTGTAGGTTCTGAGAACGACGCGTTCATACATACGGACAGACGGACAGACGGATCGACAGACGGACAGACGGACATGGCTATATCAACTCGGCTTGTCATCCTGATCAAGAATATATATACTTTATGGGGTCTGCCACGCCTCCTTCTGCCTGTTACATACATACGCCCTCCAACAAAAACATTATACCCTGATTTCCCATTTTCAATGGGTTCAGGGTATAAAAAGCGAAACAATAATTTTCCGGGGTAAATACCCCCCAAACCCCCAGAACAGAGAACAGATGCATAAGGCACACTCAGAATCACAATTACATAACTACAATGAACAAGCAAATTTTCAGACAGAAGCCTTAAACAACAGTCAGGGTACCTAATCAGTAAAAACATAGGATCACCTCTTCCCTATATCGTGTTACATATTGAACCGAACGAACCTTTGAAATTCCTTATAGACACAGGAGAAACATTTTCTTTTATAAACCCGAAACGAGTAGCACAGGAAAATCAAATTTACAGAAATCAATCAATATCAAAACAGTGTTAAATACACATCCCTTGCACAAAAAAACCAAATTACTTCTGTTTAAAGAATTCTCAGATTTTACTTCATATTCGATATTACTGTTCAACTTTCATGACTACTTTGTTGGACTCATCGGAATAGACATTCTTAAACAACTTGAAGCTATAGTAGACATTCCTAAACAATCTCTAACCACAAAAACATTTAATATACAGTCGAATTAGAAGAAAAAATAGTACCCACTCTACACACTATAGAAGAAGAGTCAAAGAAAATCATTCCGATAGCTGTCAATTTAAAAGACGGCACATTTTACTTTGAACCCACCTCAATCTCTAAAGAAGTATTCATATCAGCGGACTATATACCGCAAAAAATAATATCAGTCTAATGGAAATAAACAATTTTTCCAATCAAGAATAGAAATTTTATATCGACTTCCCATTAGAAGTCTATAAATGCGAAGAAAAGGATTATCTTGAAGTAAATACAATCACAGTAACTAAGACTAAGGACCTTGACACAGAACCAATTATCCAGACCGATCACCTAAATAAGGAAGAAACGAATGAACTCAAGAAACTCTGCTCAAAATTCCCAAATATCTTTTATAGAGAAGGAAAGGAAAGCTAACTTTCACTAATCTGGTTAAACACCAAATTAAAACAAGTAAGAGTGCTCTAGTCGAGACTGCTCGACAAAGAGATCCCCTGAACCCTGCGAAGAACTGCGATTCCTAAGAGCCGCTAACATTCTCCGTTACTTTTATATGTATGTACATATGTAGCAAGCAATAGATACACACACACAGACGCACGCACAAGAACACACACACAGACGCATGCACCAACACACAATCTGCTAACCGTGCATTATGACTCATCAGCTTCGCTGCTGCTGCAAGACGCCGATAATATGAGATATTAAATGTTTAATAACTTTTTTTCTAGAGTAACGATTTTGATCAAATTTGTGGGGCGTGATCATGACATTCATATGTGTGTATGTGCCAAAGCACAAGTCTCTAGTACTTGAAATACGTAATTTAGCAATTTGAGGCGAAGGGGCAATTTGAGAGCGTGGCATCCAAAATTTAACAAAAAATTGCAGAAGGCTCAAATAACACTAAATGCAAAATTTGAAGACTCTAGCTAGAAAGATGAATTAAATAGAATTTTATAACTAAATGAAGATATCGGTTTTTAATCGATAACATTAAAACGATTATAGTTATCGAATATTTGAAACAAACTCGATTGAATCGTACTATACACGAAGTCTCTATTTGAAGTCTCTAGCTCTTATATCTTCTGAGATCGACGCGTTCAAACATACGGACAGACGGACAGACGGACAGACAGACAGACGGACAGGGCTCAATCGGCTCGGCTTCTCTCCCTGATCAAGAATATATATACTTTGTGGGGTCTGCCACGCCTCCTTCTGCCTGTTACATACATTTTCACAAAACCATTATACCCTTTTTTCCCATTTTCAATGGGTTCAGGGTATAACTACTGACCAAATTCCAATACATACAAAACCATTCCAATACAGTATCACAGAAAAGAAAGAAATTAACGCCCAAATCCAACAACTTCTGGATCAAAATATAATCAAACATAGTTATTCACTCTGGAGCTCTCCAACTTTTCTAGTAGCAAAAAAGAAAGATAAATCAAATATTGCCAAATGGAGACTAGTTATCGATTACCGCAAACTAAACGAAAAAACAATCAAGGACAGATATCCGATGCCCAACATTAACGACGTTCTAGACAGGATCGGTAGAGCAAAATACTTTACAGCTCAAGACCTAGCCAGCGGTTATCACCAAATAGAAATGCACCCAAAAGATATAGATAAAACAGCTTTCTCTACCGTTGACGGTCATTTCGAGTTCGTTAGAATACCTGTCGGTCTTACTAACGCTCCTGCTACGTTCCAAAGAGTTAAGGACAACATTTTAACAGATTTAAATGGCAAATACTGCCTAATATATCTAGATGATATAATCGTTTTCTCATCGTCACTTCAAGAACACATGTTACATTTACATACAGTGTTCACCAAACTTAACAACGCAAATCTGAAGCTCCAACCTAGTAAATCAAACTTCCTAAGAAAGGAAATTGAATAGTTGGGGCATATTGTAACCAATAAGGTAATCAAACCAAATACTAAAATGATTGAAACCATAAAATCATTTCCTATGCCTAAGACCAAGAAGCAAATCAAATCTTTCCTAGGACTGTTAGGCTATTATTGTAAATTCATAAGGGACTTTGCAAATATCACAAAACCCTTAACACAAGAGTTAAAAGGAAGGAACGAGTTCACTAACGCATTCGAAACCTGTAGGACAATACCCCGATTTTGACAAACCATTCATCCTTACAAGCGATGCAAGTAATGTGGCAATTGGTGCCGTGTTATCACAAGGTTCAGAAAACAATGAGAGACCGATTGAATTCGCTAGTCGAACCCTTACTGATACGGAGTTAAACTACTCCACGGTTGAGAAAGAGATGTTAGCAATTATTTGGGCAACGAAACACTTCCGACCCTATTTATTCGGTCATCGACCATTAACTTGGCTAATGAATTTTAAACAACCAAATTCAAAATTAGTTCGTTGGAAACTCCAACTACTAGAGTACGATTACGAGATTTCCTATAAAAAAGGATCTGAAAACGTTGTGGCAGATGCCCTTAGCCGCATTACCGCGGAAGTAAACACTAACAACCAGGACAGTACCCTAAAAGAAAAGATACAAGTAACAAATAAACCCATTAACGAATTTAATTTACAAATTATATTCCAAAAAAATTACAGAACACAGTTAGCAACTACAACACTTTTTAAAAACAAACTAAGAAAAACGATTTCCGAGAATAACCTCGACAAAACTAAATTGGCCCAAATTTTTGAAAGATTCTTAAACCAAATAAAACATACGCTATACTGGCACCAGACGATATTTTCAAAATTATTGAAAAAACCTACTAGAATATTTCTTGCCTACAAAAATGTACAAAATAATAAGATGTACAAACCTATTAGAAGATATAACAGAAATTGGTAAACTCGAAGTAGAAATTAAAAAATATCACAAAGATAGTAACCATAGAGGGATCGATGAAACTTTAGCTCACCTAAAGAGAAAAATCTACTCACCACAATTGAAAACAATAATTTCTAAAATTATCAATGACTGCGATATATGTCAAACTTTAAAATACGACAGACATCCGCAAAAACTTATATACCAAGAAACCGAAATTCCTTCTCTACCCATGCAAATTCTCCATATAGACCTCTATACCATAAACACTAAAACCATTTTGACTATTATTGATAAATTTCCAAAATTGCCTCAAGCTATACAATCCCTGCTCGTGATAGTCTAAATATAATCAGATCCATAAAAAATTTTATGGGACTCTTCGGAATCCCACAAAAAATAGTTTGCGACCAAGGCCCGGAGTTTGCCGGAAAAATTTTCAAAGATTTCTGTGACCAATACAATATTCAACTGCACATTACCTCTTTCCAACAGTCATCGAGTAATTCCACAATCGAGAGACTACATTCAACACTGACTGAAATATACCGAATCATAGAAAATAAAAAGAAAGAAGAACTAATAACTTGCGATCATGACGAACCCTGACCGAAACCTTTATTACTTACAACAACGCCATACACTCCGGGACTAAATATACTCCATATGAGGTGTTCCAAGGCAGAACGTTCGATAATCAACACGATTATCTATCTACAAAAGTTAAACACCTTTCAAACAAACCTATATCCTAAAATAGCAGAGGAAGTGAAAAACAAAATGGAATTTAGAATCAAGAGAGCAAATCAGGACCGACAGGAACCCTTACCGTTAGACATAGGGGACACGATTTTCAGAAAATAAAACAGACGAAACAAATTAACCCCACGATTTACTAAACACATAGTACCTAAAGACACAGGGATAACATTTATTTCTAGAAAAAACCAAAAGATATATAACTCTAAAATAAAGAAAAAGACTAAGAAAAATACATCAACTATACAACCCCTTACCAATTAACGGAATATTAAACGTAACTAAAGTAGTAACTGATAACATGGACGACACGGACGAATTATTACAAACAAATTAAACAAGCTAGAAGAAAACAAAAGAAAGATACTTAAGAACATAAATCAACAAAATATGATAAATAAGACATAGCAATAAGATTCAAAAATATTACCAAAGATGTAAATATGAAAAAAAAGAAAAATTATGAAAATAACATTTTTAAGACATTAAACGAAGAATATTTATTAGTTCTTAGCTTTAGATAAAAACAAGTAAGAAAGTTGCTGTCGGACGCAACCGACAGCGAAATACTATTTCACGTCCTAGCAGCACACAGGGGCATCTATCACATTATATTTTTTAAAATTTAACCTTAAATCCCCACTGTCGCCGCTCAAATTAGCTGCAGATTAAAACTTTTCATTGGAGGTGGCCAGACAGTTTCAATTAGGATCGAAGCTTAGAACCATTACCTTAGCAAAAACACGCACCTAAATCGAGAGAGGTGGCATCTCTCAAAATAAGAGAGGTGGCAACTCTCAAAATTAGAGAGGTGGCAACTCTCAAAATGAGAGAGGTGGCAACTCAGAAAATGTGATATACATAAGTTCGTTGGCGAGCGTAGAGGTGTGGGCTCGAACCCCGGTGCGGTCATGTTGATATTTTTGTTATATTTTCTTTATTTCGTTATTTTGTATTAATAAAGTATTCTTTTCAAACACATATATATAATTTGGCAAATCAAAAGACAAGGTCAAAGGTCACAAAGTCATTATGTGGCGCGTTATTGGCTCAGAAGCTGCAGATGTTTCAGTTTTGATTTGCCACGCCCCCAGTGCCCGTAGACAAAATGTGCATATAGTGGGCGTTTAAGAATATAACTGTAAAGTTTGGATGCTTACATTAAAAAATTCGAAAATTACAGGGTATTTTTCTGAATGTCACGCCCTTTTGGGGCGTAACAATAATTTTTGGGAATCGATTGAGAAGGCCCCCAATAACTTAGCATTCAATTTTTAAGCTTCTAGCACTAAAACTGTGGGAGATATAAGCTGATATTAGTTGCCACGACCCCTGAAGGCGTAGACATATCCGCCATACCTTTTCGATTGTGGGACGTTAACCCGAGTATATATACCAAGTCTCAAGTCTCTAGCATCAATAGTGCTCAAAATATAACGAAACTAGTAAAATCACTACATAATCAAATCCGATTTGCCACGCCCCTAGTAGGCGTGGCCATACAATTTTTTGGGCGATCTTTATAGGATCGTAACAGTAACCCACGTGCCAAATTTGGGCGTTCTAGCTTTAAAACTGTAGAAGATACAGTTTGACCCGATTTGCCACGCCCCCAATGGGCGTAGATATATCCGCCATAGCTTTTTGATTTTGGGATGTCGACATGAGTGTTCAGTTAAAATCTCAACACTCTAGCCCTTTTAGAAGTAGTGTTTCTGAGATACAGGAAAATGCATTTTCCGATTTGCCACGCCCCTAGTCGGCGTATCGGGAAAATCTTGACACTTTATCAGACGAGGGTATACACGAGTATATATTTCAAATTTCAAGTCTCTAGCTCCAGTAGCGTGTGTTCATACGGACAGACGGACAGACGGACGGACGGACAGACGGACGGACAGCACGACGGACATTGCACAAACCCAATATACTATATCACTACGTGAAATAATATAAAAATGTAACCTTTAGAATTAACATACCAATATTTTATAAAAGCAATTATGAGTTATTGCACATTATTTCTCTACCTATTAATAAGAACAAAATATGTATGTTACCTAAATATGTAATACATAATTAAGCGGGTCTAATCAAACAAATAACAAACAAGTGAGCCCAAAGTCCATCAAACATATATCTGCGAAGACAACACAGCTCCAATAATCACCAACAATGCCTAAAAAGCATTCTAGATGAAGAAACGACAACATGCGACAACTTAACAAAAATATACATATGTCTTGTTGACATCATCTGTTATAACAAGTGGCATCTGCTGGACCTGTAGAACCACAAAATTTTGTTCACGCCGATGGAAACACCTAAAAACAGATGTTCAACTATACCATCGTTATTGCCGTCGCTTCACACTAGGCCCCCCCTAGGAGTTACCATCTCAGTTGCCTCAGTCCCCTCTGAGATGTTCCCAACCAAGCCGCCTCGCCTTGTTCCAGATCGTGTGGGCAAGACTTTCTGCGAAGCGACAGCTTCAAACCTTGAACGGGATGTCGCGAGTCGCGACATGGACAATATTATATACATGTTACCACTGAATAAAGAGGAACCCTATTGGGCGAAGAGTTGCACAGCTGTTGGCTCTCCTAATCGATAACCTAAGTTTGGCCTGATCGTCCTCTAACTTGTAACTCGTGCACACACAAAGAACTGCTCGCATATAGCAATTCTATCGAACCACAGATTGCCCCATTGGCTAAACACCTGCAAAAATTAATTGGGCGTTTATACCTACTTGCAAATTTTGCAGTATGCATGCACACACATGGAACTGCTCGCATCTAGCAAATTCTATCGAACAATAGATGGCGCTATTGGCTAAAAACCTGCAAAAATTAATTGGTCGTTTATACCTATTTGCAAATTTATACCTATTTGAAAATTATGCAGTACGCGGGCACACACATAGAACTGCTCGCATATAGCAATTCTATCGAACCATAGATTGCGCTATTGGCTAAACACCTGCAAATATTAATTGGGCGAATTTTCCTATTATACAGTATGCGTGCACACTTATATACACATGCAAAAATTATATGGGCACTTATACATATTTGCAAATTTATACCCATTTGCAAATTTTGCAGTACGCGTGCACACACACATAGAATTGCTCACATATAGCAATTCTACGGACCCATAGATTGCGCTATTGGCTAAAAAACTGCAAAAATTAATAGCAAATTCTATCGAACAATATATGGCGCTATTGGCTAAACACTTGCAAAAATTAATTGGGCGTTTATACCTGTTGCCAATTTTATACCATATTGCAAATTTAAACCTATTTGAAAATTATGCAGTACGTGTGCACAGACACATAGAACTGCTCGCATATAGCAATTGTATCGAACCGTAGATTGCGCTATTGGCTAAACACCTGCAAATATTAATTGGGCGTTTATACCTTTTATGCAGTATGCGTGCACCTTTACATAGAACTGCTCGCATCTAGCAAATTCTATCAAACCATAGATGGTGCTATTGGCTGAACATATTAATTGGGCGTTTATACCTATTATGCAGCATGCGTGCACACACATAGAACACATAGAACATACATATTTGCAAATTTATACCTATTTGCAAATTATGCAGTACGCATGCACACACATGGAACTGCTCGCATCTAGCAAATTCGATCAAACAATAGATGGCGCTATTGGCTAAAAACCTGCAAAAATTAAATGGTCGTTTATACCTATTTGCAAATTTATACCTATTTGAAAATTATGCAGTGCGCGGGCACATACATAGAACTGCTCGCATATAGCAATTCTATCGAACCATAGATTGCGCTATTGGCTAAAAAACTGCAAAAATTAATAGCAAATTCTATCGAACAATATATGGCGCTATTGGCTAAACACTTGCAAAAATTAATTGGGCGTTTATACCTGTTGCCAATTTTATACCATATTGCAAATTTAAACCTATTTGAAAATTATGCAGTACGCGTGCACAGACACATAGAACTGCTCGCATATAGCAATTCTATCGAACCGTAGATTGCGCTATTGGCTAAACACCTGCAAATATTAATTGGGCGTTTATACCTCTTATGCAGTATGCGTGCACCTTTACATAGAACTGCTCGCATCTAGCAAATTCTATCAAACCATAGATGGCACTATTGGCTGAACATATTATTTGGGCGTTTATACCTATTATGCAGCATGCGTGCACACACATAGAACACATAGAATATACATATTTGCAAATTTATACCTATATGAAAATTATGCAGTAGCGCGCACACACACATAGAACTGCTCGTATATAGCAATTCTATCGAACCATAGATTGCGCTATTGGCTAAACACCTGCAAATATTAAATGGGCGTTTATACCTATTATGCAGTATGCGTGCACCTTTACATAGAACTGCTCGCATCTAAAAAATTCTATCGAACAATAGATGGCGCTATTGGCTAAAAACCTGCGAAAATTAATTGGTCGTTTATACTTATTTGCAAATTTATACCTATTTGAAAATTATGCAATACGCGGGCACACACACATAGAACTGCTCGCATATAGCAATTCTATCGAACCATAGATCGCGCTATTGGCTAAACACCTGCAAATATTAATTGGGCGTTTATACCTATTATGCAAGCATGCGTGCACACACATAGAACTGCTCACATCTAGCAAATTCTATCGAACAATAGATGGCGCTATTGGCTAAACAATTGCAAAAGTTAATTGGGCGTTTATTTGCAAATTTATACCCATTTGCAATTGTGCAGTACGCGTGCACACACATAGAATTGCTCGCATATAGCAATTCTATCGAACCATAGATTGCGCTATTAGCTGAACACATGCAAAAATTATATGGGCGATTATACATATTTGCAAATTTATACCTATTTGAAAATTATGCAATACGCGGGCACACACACATAGAACTGCTCGCATATAGCAATTCTATCGAACCATAGATTGCGCTATTGGCTAAAAAACTGCAAAAATTAATAGCAAATTCTATCGAACAATATATGGCGCTATTGGCTAAACACTTGCAAAAATTAATTGGGCGTTTATACCTGTTGCCAATTTTATACCATATTGCAAATTTAAACCTATTTGAAAATTATGCAGTACGCGTGCACAGACACATAGAACTGCTCGCATATAGCAATTCTATCGAACCGTAGATTGCGCTATTGGCTAAACACCTGCAAATATTAATTGGGCGTTTATACCTCTTATGCAGTATGCGTGCACCTTTACATAGAACTGCTCGCATCCTAGCAAATTCTATCAAACCATAGATGGCACTATTGGCTGAACATATTATTTGGGCGTTTATACCTATTATGCAGCATGCGTGCACACACATAGAACACATAGAATATACATATTTGCAAATTTATACCTATATGAAAATTATGCAGTACGCGCGCACACACACATAGAACTGCTCGTATATAGCAATTCTATCGAACCATAGATTGCGCTATTGGCTAAACACCTGCAAATATTAAATGGGCGTTTATACCTATTATGCAGTATGCGTGCACCTTTACATAGAACTGCTCGCATCTAAAAAATTCTATCGAACAATAGATCGCGCTATTGGCTAAAAAACCTGCGAAAATTAATTGGTCGTTTATACTTATTTGCAAATTTATACCTATTTGAAAATTATGCAATACGCGGGCACACACACATAGAACTGCTCGCATATAGCAATTCTATCGAACCATAGATCGCGCTATTGGCTAAACACCTGCAAATATTAATTGGGCGTTTATACCTATTATGCAGCATGCGTGCACACACATAGAACTGCTCACATCTAGCAAATTCTATCGAACAATAGATGGCGCTATTGGCTAAACAATTGCAAAAGTTAATTGGGCGTTTATTTGCAAATTTATACCCATTTGCAATTGTGCAGTACGCGTGTACACACACATAGAATTGCTCGCATATAGCAATTCTATCGAACCATAGATTGCGCTATTAGCTGAACACATGCAAAAATTATATGAGCGATTATACATATTTGCAAATTTATACCTATTTGCAAATTATGCAGTACGCGTGCACACACACATAGAATTGCTCGCATATAGCAATTCTATCGAACCGTAGATTGCGCTATTGGCTAAACACCTGCAAATATTAATTGGGCGTTTATACCTCTTATGCAGTATGCGTGCACCTTTACATAGAACTTGCTCGCATCTAGCAAATTCTATCAAACCATAGATGGCACTATTGGCTGAACATATTATTTGGGCGTTTATACCTATTATGCAGCATGCGTGCACACACATAGAACACATAGAATATACATATTTGCAAATTTATACCTATATGAAAATTATGCAGTACGCGCGCACACACACATAGAACTGCTCGTATATAGCAATTCTATCGAACCATAGATTGCGCTATTGGCTAAACACCTGCAAATATTAAATGGGCGTTTATACCTATTATGCAGTATGCGTGCACCTTTACATAGAACTGCTCGCATCTAAAAAATTCTATCGAACAATAGATCGCGCTATTGGCTAAAAACCTGCGAAAATTAATTGGTCGTTTATACTTATTTGCAAATTTATACCTATTTGAAAATTATGCAATACGCGGGCACACACACATAGAACTGCTCGCATATAGCAATTCTATCGAACCATAGATCGCGCTATTGGCTAAACACCTGCAAATATTAATTGGGCGTTTATACCTATTATGCAGCATGCGTGCACACACATAGAACTGCTCACATCTAGCAAATTCTATCGAACAATAGATGGCGCTATTGGCTAAACAATTGCAAAAGTTAATTGGGCGTTTATTTGCAAATTTATACCCATTTGCAATTGTGCAGTACGCGTGTACACACACATAGAATTGCTCGCATATAGCAATTCTATCGAACCATAGATTGCGCTATTAGCTGAACACATGCAAAAATTATATGAGCGATTATACATATTTGCAAATTTATACCTATTTGCAAATTATGCAGTACGCGTGCACACACACATAGAATTGCTCACATATAGCAATTCTACGGACCCATAGATTGCGCTATTGGCTAAAAAACTGCAAATATTAATAGCAAATTCTATCACACAATATATGGCGCTATTGGCTAAACACCTGCAAATATTAAATGGGCGTTTATACCTATTATGCAGTATGCGTGCACCTTTACATAGAACTGCTCGCATCTAGCAAATTCTATCGAAGAATAGATGGCGCTATTGGCTAAAAACCTGCGAAAATTAATTGGTCGTTTATACCTATTTGCAAATTTATACCTATTTGAAAATTATGCAATACGCGGGCACACACATATAGAACTGCTCGCATATAGCAATTCTATCGAACCATAGATCGCGCTATTGGCTAAACACCTGCAAATATTAATTGGGCGTTTATACCTATTATGCAGCATGCGTGCACACACATAGAACTGCTCACATCTAGCAAATTCTATCGAACAATAGATGGCGCTATTGGCTAAACAATTGCAAAAGTTAATTGGGCGTTTATTTGCAAATTTATACCCGTTTGCAATTATGCAGTACGCGTGTACACACACATAGAATTGCTCGCATATAGCAATTCTATCGAACCATAGATTGCGCTATTAGCTGAACACATGCAGAAATTATATGAGCGATTATACATATTTGCAAATTTATACCTATTTGAAAATTATGCAGTACGCGGGCTCACACATAGAACTGCTCGCATATAGAAATTCTATCCAACCATAGATTGTGCCATTGGCTAAACACCTGCAAATATTAATTGGTCGTTTATACCTATTATGCAGTATGCGTGCACCTTTACATAGAACTGCTCGCATCTAGCAAATTCTATCGAACAATAGATGGCGCTATTGGCTAAAAACCTGCAAAAATTAATTGGTCGTTTATACCTATTTGCAAATTTATACCTATTTGCAAATTATGCAGTATGCGCGCACACACACATGGAACTGTTCGCATCTAGCAAATTCTATCACACAATATATGGCGCTATTGGCTAAACACCTGCAAAAATTAGTTGGGCGTTTATACCTATTTGCCAATTTTATACCATATTGCACATTTATACCTATTTAAAAATTATGCAGTACGCGTGCACACACACATAGAACGGCTCGCATATAGCAATTCTATCGAACCATAGATCGCGCTATTGGATGAACACCTGCAAATATTATTTGGGCGTTTATACATATTATGCAGCATGCGTGCACACACATAGAGCTGCTCACATCTAGCAAATTCTATCGAACAATAGATGGCGCTATTGGCTAAACAATTGCAAAAGTTAATTGGGCGTTTATTTGCAAATTTATACCCATTTGCAAATTATGCAGTACGCGTGCACACACACATGGAACTGCTCGCATATAGCAATTCGATCGAACCATAGATTGCGCCATTGACTAAACACCTGCAAAAATTAATTGGGCGTTTATATCTATTTGCAAATTTATACCTATCTGCAAATTATGCATTATGCGTGCACACACACAAATTCTTTCAAACGATAAATGGCGCTCTGGGCTAAACACCTGCAAAAATAATATGTGCGGTTATACATATTTGCAAATTTATACCTATTTGCAAATTATGCAGTATGCATGCACACACATGTAACTGCTCGCATCTAGCAAATTCTATCGAACAATAGATGGCGCTATTGGCTAAAAACCTGCAAAAATTAATTGGTCGTTTATACCTATTTGCAAATTTATACCTATTTGAAAATTATGCAGTACGCGGGCACACACATAGAACTGCTCGCATATAGCAATTCTATCGAACCGTAGATTGCGCTATTGGCTAAACACCTGCAAATATTAATTGGGCGTTTATACCTTTTAAATCGAACCATAGATCGCGCTATTGGCTAAACAATTGCAAAAGTTAATTGGGCGTTTATTTGCAAATTTATACCCATTTGCAATTGTGCAGTACGCGTGTACACACACATAGAATTGCTCGCATATAGCAATTCTATCGAACCATAGATTGCGCTATTAGCTGAACACATGCAAAAATTATATGAGCGATTATACATATTTACAAATTTATACCTATTTGCAAATTATGCAGTACGCGTGCACACACACATAGAATTGCTCACATATAGCAATTCTACGGACCCATAGATTGCGCTATTGGCTAAAAACTGCAAATATTAATAGCAAATTCTATCACACAATATATGGCGCTATTGGCTAAACACCTGCAAATATTAAATGGGCGTTTATACCTATTATGCAGTATGCGTGCACCTTTACATAGAACTGCTCGCATCTAGCAAATTCTATCGAACAATAGATGGCGCTATTGGCTAAAAACCTGCGAAAATTAATTGGTCGTTTATACCTATTTGCAAATTTATACCTATTTGAAAATTATGCAATACGCGGGCACACACACATAGAACTGCTCGCATATAGCAAATTCTATCGAACAATAGATGGCGCTATTGGCTAAACAATTGCAAAAGTTAATTGGGCGTTTATACCTATTATGCAGCATGCGTGCACACACATAGAACTGCTCACATCTAGCAAATTCTATCGAACAATAGATGGCGCTATTGGCTAAACAATTGCAAAAGTTAATTGGGCGTTTATTTGCAAATTTATACCCATTTGCAATTATGCAGTACGCGTGTACACACACATAGAATTGCTCGCATATAGCAATTCTATCGAACCATAGATTGCCCTATTAGCTGAACACATGCAGAAATTATATGAGCGATTATACATATTTGCAAATTTATACCTATTTGAAAATTATGCAGTACGCGGGCTCACACATAGAACTGCTCGCATATAGAAATTCTATCGAACCATAGATTGTGCCATTGGCTAAACACCTGCAAATATTAATTGGTCGTTTATACCTATTATGCAGTATGCGTGCACCTTTACATAGAACTGCTCGCATCTAGCAAATTCTATCGAACAATATTTATACCTATTTGCAAATTTATACCTATTTGCAAATTATGCAGTATGCGCGCACACACACATGGAACTGTTCGCATCTAGCAAATTCTATCACACAATATATGGCGCTATTGGCTAAACACCTGCAAAAATTAGTTGGGCGTTTATACCTATTTGCCAATTTTATACCATATTGCACGTTTATACCTATTTAAAAATTATGCAGTACGCGTGCACACACACATAGAACGGCTCGCATATAGCAATTCTATCGAACCATAGATCGCGCTATTGGATGAACACCTGCAAATATTATTTGGGCGTTTATACATATTATGCAGCATGCGTGCACACACATAGAGCTGCTCACATCTAGCAAATTCTATCGAACAATAGATGGCGCTATTGGCTAAACAATTGCAAAAGTTAATTGGGCGTTTATTTGCAAATTTATACCCATTTGCAAATTATGCAGTCCGCGTGCACACACACATGGAACTGCTCGCATATAGCAATTCGATCGAACCATAGATTGCGCCATTGACTAAACACCTGCAAAAATTAATTGGGCGTTTATATCTATTTGCAAATTTATACCTATTTGCAAATTATGCATTATGCGTGCACACACACAAATTCTTTCAAACGATAAATGGCGCTCTTGGCTAAACACCTGCAAAAATAATATGTGCGGTTATACATATTTGCAAATTTATACCTATTTGCAAATTATGCCGTATGCATGCACACACATGTAACTGCTCGCATCTAGCAAATTCTATCGAACAATAGATGGCGCTATTGGCTAAAAACCTGCAAAAATTATTTGGTCGTATATACCTATTTGCAAATTTATACCTATTTGAAAATTATGCAGTACGCGGGCACACACATAGAACTGCTCGCATATAGCAATTCTATCGAACCATAGATTGCGCTATTGGCTAAACATCTGCAAATATTAATTGGGCGATTATACCTATTATGCAGTATGCGTGCATACTTACATACACATGCAAAAATTATATGGGCAATTATACATATTTGCAAATTTATACCCATTTGCAAATTATGCAGTCCGCGTGCACACACACATAGAATTGCTCACATATAGCAATTCTACGGACCCATAGATTGCGCTATTGGCTAAAAACCTGCAAAAATTAATAGCAAATTCTATCGAACAATATATGGCGCTATTGGCCAAACACTTGCAAGAATTAATTGGCGTTTATACCTGTTGCCAATTTTATACCATATTGCAAATTTAAACCTATTTGAAAATTATGCAGTACGCGTGCACAGACACATAGAACTGCTCGCATATAGCAATTCTATCGAACCATAGATCGCGCTATTGGCTAAACACCTGCAAATATTAATTGGGCGTTTATACCTATTATGCAGCATGCGTGCACACACATAGAACTGCTCACATCTAGCAAATTCTATCGAACAATAGATGGCGCTATTGGCTAAACAATTGCAAAAGTTAATTGGGCGTTTATTTGCAAATTTATACCCATTTGCAATTGTGCAGTACGCGTGTACACACACATAGAACTGCTCGCATATAGCAATTCTATCGAACAATAGATCGCGCTATTGGCTAAACACCTGCAAATATTAATTGGGCGTTTATACCTATTATGCAGCATGCGTGCACACACATAGAATTGCTCGCATATAGCAATTCTATCGAACCATAGATTGCGCTATTAGCTGAACACATGCAAAAATTATATGAGCGATTATACATATTTGCAAATTTATACCAATTTGCAAATTATGCAGCACGCGTGCACACACACATAGAATTGCTCACATATAGCAATTCTACGGACCCATTGATTGCGCTATTGGCTAAAAACTGCAAATATTAATACCAAATTCTATCACACAATATATGGCGCTATTGGCCAAACACTTGCAAAAATTAATTGGCGTTTATACCTGTTGCCAATTTTATACCATATTGCAAATTTAAACCTATTTGAAAATTATGCAGTACGCGTGCACAGACACATAGAACTGCTCGCATATAGCAATTCTATCGAACCATAGATCGCGCTATTGGCTAAACACCTGCAAATATTAAATGGGCGTTTATACCTATTATGCAGTATGCGAGCACCTTTACATAGAACTGCTCGCATCTAGCAAATTCTATCGAACAATAGATGGCGCTATTGGCTAATAACCTGCGAAAATTAATTGGTCGTTTATACCTATTTGCAAATTTATACCTATTTGAAAATTATGCAATACGCGGGCACACACACATAGAACTGCTCGCATATAGCAATTCTATCGAACCATAGATCGCGCTATTGGCTAAACACCTGCAAATATTAATTGGGCGTTTATACCTATTATGCAGCATGCGTGCACACACATAGAACTGCTCACATCTAGCAAATTCTATCGAACAATAGATGGCGCTATTGGCTAAACAATTGCAAAAGTTAATTGGGCGTTTATTTGCAAATTTATACCCATTTGCAATTATGCAGTACGCGTGTACACACACATAGAATTGCTCGCATATAGCAATTCTATCGAACCATAGATTGCGCTATTAGCTGAACACATGCAGAAATTATATGAGCGATTATACATATTTGCAAATTTATACCTATTTGAAAATTATGCAGTACGCGGGCTCACACATAGAACTGCTCGCATATAGAAATTCTATCGAACCATAGATTGTGCCATTGGCTAAACGCCTGCAAATATTAATTGGTCGTTTATACCTATTATGCAGTGTGCAGTATTACATAGAACTGCTCGCATCTAGCAAATTCTATCGAACAATAGATGGCGCTATTGGCTAAAAACCTGCAAAAATTAATTGGTCGTTTATACCTATTTGCAAATTTATACCTATTTGCAAATTATGCAGTATGCGCGCACACACACATGGAACTGTTCGCATCTAGCAAATTCTATCACACAATATATGGCGCTATTGGCTAAACACCTGCAAAAATTAGTTGGGCGTTTATACCTATTTGCCAATTTTATACCATATTGCACATTTATACCTATTTAAAAATTATGCAGTACGCGTGCACACACACATAGAACGGCTCGCATATAGCAATTCTATCGAACCATAGATCGCGCTATTGGATGAACACCTGCAAATATTATTTGGGCGTTTATACATATTATGCAGCATGCGTGCACACACATAGAGCTGCTCACATCTAGCAAATTCTATCGAACAATAGATGGCGCTATTGGCTAAACAATTGCAAAAGTTAATTGGGCGTTTATTTGCAAATTTATACCCATTTGCAAATTATGCAGTACGCGTGCACACACACATGGAACTGCTCGCATATAGCAATTCGATCGAACCATAGATTGCGCCATTGACTAAACATTTGCAAAAATTAATTGGGCGTTTATATCTATTTGCAAATTTATACCTATCTGCAAATTATGCATTATGCGTGCACACACACAAATTCTTTCAAACGATAAATGGCGCTCTTGGCTAAACACCTGCAAAAATAATATGTGCGGTTATACATATTTGCAAATTTATACCTATTTGCAAATTATGCAGTATGCATGCACACACATGTAACTGCTCGCATCTAGCAAATTCTATCGAACAATAGATGGCGCTATTGGCTAAAAACCTGCAAAAATTAATTGGGCGTTTATATCTATTTGCAAATTTATACCTATCTGCAAATTATGCATTATGCGTGCACACACACACAAATTCTTTCAAACGATAAATGGCGCTCTTGGCTAAACACCTGCAAAAATAATATGTGCGGTTATACATATTTGCAAATTTATACCTATTTGCAAATTATGCAGTATGCATGCAACACACATGTAACTGCTCGCATCTAGCAAATTCTATCGAACAATAGATGGCGCTATTGGCTAAAAACCTGCAAAAATTAATTGGTCGTTTATACCTATTTGCAAATTTATACCTATTTGAAATTTGTATAGTACGCGGGCACACACATAGAACTGCTCGCATATAGCAATTCTATAGAACCATAGATTGCGCTATTGGCTAAACAATTGCAAAAGTTAATTGGGCGTTTATTTGCAAATTTATACCCATTTGCAAAATATAGCAATTCTATCGAACCATAGATTGCGCTATTGGCTAAACACATGCAAAAATAATATGGGCGATTATACATATTTGGGCGATTATACCTATTATGCAGTACGCGTGCACACTTACATACACATGCAAAAATTATATGGGCGATTATACATATTTGCAAATTTATACCTATCTGAAAATTATGCATTATGCGTGCACGCAATTCTATCGAACCATAGATCGTGCTATTGGATGAACACCTGCAAATATTAAGTGAGCGTTTATACCTATTATGCAGTATGCGTGCACACACATAGAACTGCTCACATCTAGCAAATTATATCGAACAATAGATGGCTTTATTGGCTAAACAATTGCAAAAGTTAATTGGGCGTTTATTTGCAAATTTATACCTCTTTGAAAATTATGCAGTACGCGTGTCTACATAGAACTGCTCGCATATAGCAATTCTATCGAACCATAGATTGCGCTATTGGCTAAACCCCTGCAAATATTAATTGGGCGTTAATACCTATTGGAAAAACATGACTAAACATGTAAAAGAATACATTAGTAAATGTCCAAAATGCCTGACGTCGAAAACGACGAAACATACAAGATCACCTATGATAATAACCGAGACTCCACAATATGCTTTTGACAGAGTGATAGTAGACACAATTGGTCCACTACCACGTTCGGAAAATGGGAAAGAATATGTAATCACTTTAATATGTGATTTGACCAAGTATTTAGTAGCAATTCCTATTCCAAATAAGAGCGAACAACTGTCGCAAAAGCCATATTCGAATCTTTTATTCTGAAGTACGGTCCAATGAAGACCTTCATTACGGACATGGGAACAGAATATAAAAACTCAATCATTACAGACTTGTGCAAATATTGCAGTGTATACATTGTATCAAAGTGACATATGCCCTAACTAAAGTAGAGTAAAATCATATAAGTATGCATCATTGGCATACATATATAAATATATAAAACGACAACCGTTTACATACATACCGCAACTCTCTCATTCTCTCCCTGCCGACTTCATCAGCAGCAGAGCTTTTGTATAAATCTCTCATTCTCTCTCTGCCGACTTGCTCATCAGCATAGCTTCTGTATAAGATCAAATGTATTAAGTCTAAGAATCATTATTCAATAAAGTGCACTCAAAATGAAAAGACCAGGCCCTCGACAGTTTTCGTACAATGCAGTACGCGTGCACACACACACAAAGAACTGCTCACATCTAGCAAAAAGTTAATTGGGCGTTCATTTGCAAATTTATACCCATTTGCAAATTATGCAGTACGCGTGCACATACACATAGAACTGCTCGCATATAGCAAATTCTATCGAACCATAGATGACGTTATTGGCTAAACACTTGCAAGAATTAATTGGGCGTTTATACTTATTTGCAAATTTATACCTATTTGAAAATTTATATATGTTTGCAAATTTATACCTATTTGCAAATTATTCATTATGCGTGCACACACATAGAACTGCTCACATCTATCAAATGCTGTCGAACAATAGTTGGCGCTATTGGCTAAACAGTTGCAAAAGTTAATTAGGCGTTTATTTGCAAATTTATACCTATTTGCAAATTATGCAGTATGCGTGCACACACATGGAACTGCTCGCATCTAAAAGTTCTATCGAACAATAGATGGCGCTATTGGCTAAACGCCTGCAAAAATAATTAGGCGTTTATACTTATTTGCAAATTTATACCTATTTGCAAATTTATAAATGTTTGCAAATTTATACCTATTTTCAAATTATTCATTATGCGTGCACACACATAGAACTGCTCGCATCTAAATACTACAGATACACGCCAAACTGTAGGCATAAATAACTTAAAATTCGAAGCACTCTCGAACTACGAAGTAGTTCAAAATCTCAATAATAATAGAACAGAAACCGTGATTAGCAAGTTAAGGAAAAATTTTCCAACACTATTCAAAAAACCACTCGAGGAAATATGCACCCAGTATAGTGACGTGTTCGGACTTGAATCCGAACCAATCACAACAAACAATTTCTATAAACAACAGTTAAGACTTAAAGACAATGAGCCAGTATATGTAAAAAATTATCGATGTCCGCATAGCCAAATAGAAGAAATCCAGCATAAAGTTGGAAAGTTAATTGAACAAAAAATTATTGAACCGCCTGTATCACCTTATAATAGCCCACTCTTATTAGTACCTATAATGGACTCCAACTCCCAGTTGCATATGCATCAAGAGCATTCACTAAAGGTGAAAGCAATAAGAGTACTACAGAACAAGAACTAGTAGCAATACATTGGGCAATAACACATTTTCGACCATATATATATGGCAAAAACATTACAGTTAAAACAGATCACAGACCCTTAACATATATATGGTAAATCCAAGTTCTAAATTAACACGTATGCGACTCGAACTGGAAGAGTATGATTTTACAGTTGAGTATCTGAGAGGTAAAGACAATTTTGTAGCAGATGCTCTATCAAGGATAACAATATCCGATTTAATTGATTTGAATGAAAAGTCCTGAAAGCCACTACCAGGCACCAAAGTAGACAAAAGAATTTCTGGGCAGAAAATAAACAAGAACTATTGCCAAGGCAAAGTCTTTAAAAAGCTTCTAAGCCCAACGTATACGAAGTCATCACAAATGACGAGGTACGAAAAGTAGTGACCTTGCGAATAACAGATTCCACATGTTTATTGAAACATGGAAGAAAAATTATTGCAGGAATTAATGTTAGCGATTCGTACTCCAATGGAATTCTCGATTAAGGTCAGTTTCTCCAAAGGCTTGAATGGCAAGCCGGTGTATTTAAAATCAGCCAACTAAAAGTGGCACCGAGCGAAAAGATCTTTGAATCAATTTCAATAGATACTTTCAAAAATATGGGCAATAATAATTTAAAATCATTAAGATTTTAAGATGAAGAAAAAGAAGCTATACTGTCTACATTCCATGACGATCCAATTCAAGGAGGTCATACAGGAATTTATAAAACAATTGCAAAAATAAAGAGACAATATTATTGGAAAAACATGACTAAACATGTAAAAGAATACATTAATAAATGTCCAAAATGCCTGACGTCGAAAACGACGAAACATACAAGATCACCTATGATAACAACCGAGACTCCACAATATGCTTTTGACAGAGTGATAGTACACACAATTGGTCCACTACCACGTTCGGAAAATGGGAAAGAATATGCAATCACTTTAATATGTGATTTGACCAAGTATTTAGTAGCAATTCCTATTCCAAATAAGAGCGAACAACTGTCGCAAAAGCCATATTCGAATCTTTTATTCTGAAGTACGGTCCAATGAAGACGTTCATTACGGACATGGGAACAGAATATAAAAATTCAATCATTACAGACTTGTGCAAATATTGCAGTGTATACATTGTATCAAAGTGACATATGCCCTAACTAAAGTAGAGTAAAATCATATAAGTATGCATCATTGGCATACATATATAAATATATAAAACGACAACCGTTCACATACATACCGCAACTCTCTCATTCTCTCCCTGCCGACTTCATCAGCAGCAGAGCTTTTGTATAAATCTCTCATTCTCTCTCTGCCGACTTCCTCGGCAGCAGAGCTTATGTATAGGATCTAATGTATTAAGTCTAAGAATCATTATTCAATAAAGTGCACTCAAAATGAAAAGACCAGGCCCTCGACAGTTGTCGTACATGGCGACCGTGACACAGTGAACGTTCTGAGTAAGTAGAGTGATGGGAAGGAATTCTGGTATGGCAAACAAAAAAGCTGAAATATTGAGGCTGTTAAACAACCCAAATACAATTAATTGGGACACCTCGGTTAAATTACACGCCGAGGAAGAGTTTATAAAAAATCAATTGAGCGAAAGAAAAAATAAGACCACAACCAAAATCCCACACTCTACTATTCAAAACGTGACAAAGCCAAAATTAAAAACAACGCCACAACCTGTGAAGGAAGTACCAACGATGAAAATAGTCAGCCCAAACGACTGCGAGGGCCCACTATACTCACTATACTGCGAGTATACCTGTAGCCACTGCTACGGGACTCAAAAATAGAAGCCTGTGCGAAGACCAGCACCGGCAACGTCTAGCGCGGCAAGCTAGACCCTGAAGGCAGTAGGACCGGTAGCGCTACAAAGAGCGCCCACCAAATAATCAATTAAAAAACTATGCGCTGCGTCGCACATTATTTTTTTTGAATGCACTGCGATGCATATTTTTTTTATTTTTATAACAAACTATGTACAGTTGTGCGGCATTAAAGCTGTCCAATTAGAGTGTGGCCTGAAAACCTCACGCAAAAAATAGGTAGGACTTCTAAATGTTATCACCAAAAGTTAATTATAAGAAAGAGAAAAAATAATGTATATCATATAAAGTGTAAACGAGAAAATTTTTTTTTATAAAATAAAAGAACAAATGAAGAAAATATATATATATACCTATTTTTAAATTTTTATTCTCAAATTCTATCCCAAAAGAGGATTATTTAAAAGAAACAGTAATCATGTTGGACCACGAGTCCAAAGTAGCGGATTCAATCGCAAATGTTAGTAACAATGTAGAAACTGTTTCAGTAGATTTAAAATTTACAACAATTATGCTGGTAATTATAGTTATATTGTTACTTGCAAGCACTTTAACGAAATTATACAAGTTGTACAACAAGAGCTTAAAGAAAAAATATATAGGCAGAGCAGATAGGTTAGAAACAATATAAAAATATATATGATGACACATTTTATTTTTTTCAAGTCGAGCTCTTCTTATGACTGAGCTAACATTTCTTACAATTAGTGAGAGTTCAAAGCAAGCAGCGATAAAGTTCACGCATCGCCTGACCATGCCATTGCAAAGATTACGGTGGCCTGATTACACCGTTTTAAAGCCCAGCGTGGCGTGATTCTGCCGCTATTTCTTTTACGCCGTTCAGCATAAAAAGGTTATCTGCATAGAAACTAAAGCTTTCTCTCTGGAGTAATTACTTACTCTCAGCATGCTACTCTACAATTGTTGGATGCTATGAATATGTAACTATATATAAACATAAAAACAAAATCCAATACTTGGTATTACTGATATATTGATGTTGAGAT
>JAWNPL010000178.1:0-25789 GCA_035047545.1 Drosophila paranaensis | reverse complement strand
TAATTAATAATTTTTTTATTTTTATTTTATATTTTTTTCTCTATATATATATTTATTTTATTTATTTATTTATGTTAAGGAATTTTTTTTTCATTGTTTTTTTTTTCTTTAAATATTTTTTTCAGTGTATCGAAATTTAGGTTAAACTTTTAGGTTAAACTTGAAACTAGCCTGAGCAAAAAAACTTTTTTTTTCATTTTTTCAATATATTTTTTTCTTTTATATATATAAATTTTTCTTGTTGATTACACAAAATCGGTTTTCAAAAATTTAAGGAACGGTGGAAAGGGAAAAAGAAGACTTACAGTTTTTATCACAGGTTCAATCCAGCGATGAAAGGCCTTTCCTCGTGGTGTAGCGCTGGGCTGGGTTAAGGGGGGGTTAAATTAAAAAAACTTATATATATATATATATATATGTAGGTAACTTTATTATTGATATACAAAAAAATTTGGTTACCAAAAAAAATATATTTTTCTTCTCTTTCTCTTTTTTTTTTTTTTTTTATTTATTTATTTATTTATTTATATATATAGATATATATATATATATATATATATATATATATATATATTATTTTTATTATTTTTTTTCTGTTATATTATGTATTTTTATATTATTTTATTATTCCATTATTTCATACATCGAAATGTTCACTTCTCTTTTCTTTTTTTGTTTTTACTAACATGTTGTAGGTATTAATACATTACACGGTGGTTCAACAAGTTATCTTTTCACTGGAAAATTCACATTTTTTTTTGTGAAGTGTTGTGATTTTTTTCTTTTTTTCTGTTCTTGTTGTTTTTTTTCACTTTTACTGTTCATTAAATATCACTGCACGCCGCTGCTGGCTCTCCCACGATGAGATCGGTGTTGTGGTGTTTTCGGCGAAATGATGGTACTTTTGAGGCCGACATCGCAATCCGCAGCATCCCTCGGAGCAAATCGGCAAAGTGGCCAACAATAGTTGGTTCAAATATTGAATTTTTATTTATTAACCTTTGAGAGCCCTTTTTTTTCTTGGGCCGAACCACAGAAACTTTTTCTTACATCAGCCACAACAATGAGCAAGAGAAGAGAAGAAGCCCCAATTTCGCTCTCCCGCTTCTTTTATACTCCCTCTATTCTTAAAAGCTCGGAACCTCTTCAAGTTGGCCGCGCTTGCGCACGCGGTTAACCTACAAGGGCACAGCTGGCGACGAAAGCTTCAAGGGCACAGCTGGCGACGAAAGCTTTAAGGGATCAGCTGGCGACGCAAGCCTCGCTTAAGCCCATTAAAAAGCTTCCACAGCTGTTGCTGTGCGCGCGCAACTTAAAGATATCGAATTACTATTTGAATGGTCGGGCTGCGACCATTACAAGCTAGTGCGAATTCTCTCCAAAAATCTATACCCAGAATTAATCTTTGCTTTATTGAGGGAATAATGTAAAGCTGTAAGGGCTTTGTTATTCCCTTATATGTGATTGGGGCATGAAGTACACCGACAACGCCATGGGCTTTTCCGTCTGCTGTGTGAACCTGAGACTTGATAGACTTAAACTCACTATAGTCTGAAAAATTCTCTAACGCTAACAGGAGAGAGTTCTCAGTTGAAAGTTTCAGACGTGTTTTTTTGTTCTCCGTGGCTTTTATTTTTGTTTCGTGATTTTTTTAAAATATAAAATCGCGTTCACTTTTGATTTTGGTTTTTTACCATTAGTCACTGTTGTGCATTTGTGCAAGGAGTAATCCGCGTTGTTTTTTATTTATTTTATCATATTTTTGTGAAGTGCTTAGAACTTGGATCTGTGCAGCGTCGGTAATTTTTGATTTTACTTGCATTCTGCATTCTTCTTTTGCTTTATCGCTTGCTCTCAGTTTTTTTTGGTGTGTGCAATCAGCTGTTTTTGTTGTTGAGAGTATATTCTCTCAACGCTTTAACCCTCTCTTTGCTTTGCGCTTGTTTCATTGCCTTTATCTAAACTCCCGTTTTGTTTGTGAGTCGCTCTCTATACTCATTAATCTCTCTTTAGCTTGCGCTCTTTTCTTTTCCTTGTGTTTCTCATCTTTTGTTTTAGTTTCTTTAATCCCAATTGCCAATATGACCTGTTGCAAAAAAACTTGCTCAGTGCGGCAATCTTCTGATTCTTCACAAATGCAATTCATTAATTGCTGGTTGTGTGAGAATATGATGAACAGTAAATGTGCTGGCCTTACAGGGCGGGATTATGATAAGGTCATGTCCACTGCCAAAATTGGTTGTGGCGGCTTACGGTGGTCTTGTCCTAGTTGTTTGGAAAAACAAATAAATTTTTCAAAAATGTTTAATTCGGTGCGGGTTCAATTTTTAAAACTTAATAAAATATCTAAACAGTTATCTAGTGAACTAGATGCTGGTGATAAATTATTAAATCAATATGATTTTGAATCATCTCAAGCTGAGACGTTGACGGACTCTCAGTTGGTACCACCTTCTATACCTTTGTCTCCAAATTTATTAGCGCCTTCTACACCTTGTTCAGACTCTCTTGCGATTCCACCATCTGGTAGTGTGTCAGGGACACCAGTAGTGGATATCCCAGAGTCTTTACTAATTCCAGCCCCGTTATCTCCATCTGTTGCTCATACTACGAACAACTCTCTGGCCATTTCTCCCACACTTACTATACCTACTTTATCTGTCGTCTCTCCCCGAAAGCAAGTTTTCTTATCAAGGCTTTCATCTGACACGACATGTGAAGCTGTTTCCGCTTTTATTTCTTGTAAATCAAATGCTAAAGTCTCTATATCAAAGTTCAATTTTGCAACTCCTCGTGAAATTGCTTCTTTTAAAATCAATGTTTCATCTGAATTCTTCACAACGATTTGTGACGCTAAGTTTTGGCCTCCTCACGTAGTTGTGCATGAATTTAAGCATAAGAGTCGAACTAGGCTGTCTCCGGTTTTGCTAAACCCTTCCTCGGTACAATCTTCATCCAATATTGTGCCAAAAAACTAAACACAATTCAACCTTCTTCACAGATTTCCTTAATTTATCAAAACGTTCGTGGTCTGAATTCTAAGCTCAAAAGTCTCTTTTTGAGTAGTTTCAGTGTTCGTTTTGACATTATTGCCCTGACTGAAACGTGGTTAAGCCCGAATGTTTATAATAGTGAGATTCTCTCGAACGATTTCACTATTTACAGACATGATCGACGGACTCGTAGAGGTGGAGGTGTCTTATTGGGCGTTAAATCTTATATACTTTCTGAATCTTTTATTTTTTCAGCATCTCATGATATTGAGATAGTTGCTGTTAAACTTAATCTTAAATCTTGCTCCCTCTTTATTACTTGTTCATATATTCCCCCCACTTCTGATTTTCAAGTTTATGCGCAACATATGACTTGCATTAAAGAAATTTATGGACACGTGAAGGACAACGATTTCTTTCTGGTGTTAGGCGACTTTAATATACCGAACACTTCTTGGATCTCTAATCCTAGTTCAAGTTCCCTTATTCCTACAATTGATCATTTTTTATACCCTGAACCCATTGAAAATGGGAAAATCAGGGTATAATGTTTTTGTTTAAATGTATGTAACAGGCAGAAGGAGGCGTGGCAGACCCCAAAAAGTATATATATTCTTGATCAGGGAGAGAAGCCGAGTTGATTTAGCCCTGTCCGTCTGTCCGTCCGTCCGTCCGTCCGTCCGTCCGTCCGTCCGTCCGTCCGTCCGTCCGTCCGTCCGTATGTGTGAACGCGTCGATCTCAGAACCTATAAGAGCTAGAGACTTGAAATTTTTTATGTAGATCCCTGCATACAGTGCGCAGATCAAGTTTGTTTCAAAAAGAACGATAACAACTATCGTTTTAATGTTATCGATTAAAAACAATATCGAATGCTAGTTATAAAATTATATCTCCCACGTCTTTATAGCTAGAGTCCCCAAATTTTTTTTGTTAGTTTTATATTTATTTTATTTAATTTTGATTTTTGTTAAATTTTGGATACCGGTTCCATATTTCCCCAAATATTTAAATTGAGGTTAGGTGCACTCAACGCCAATAAATGAATGAGTTTGCATTTTTTAAAATTTGAAAGAATGTAATAAAATATGTTGAACATAAGCTGAAAATTTCATTCAAATCCATTAATTCGCGCAGAAGGTATTAAACAAAACATTTGGCCAATCGGCCAAACACGTGACCAGCAAAACAAAGCAAACTGTTTTCCTATACATGTGCATACATACACACATACACATTGAGCTGCGTGCATCTAGCAACTTCTAAAACCCGCAAGTTTTAGTGTACATATTTCCAATAGATGGCGGTATGATTTGCGAATTATCAGCTGCTCAGTTGGATCGAAACATGGATGGCGCTATTCAATCGAACCATAGATGGCGCTATTGGCTAAACAATTGAAAATGAATTGAATTTAGTTTTCTGTGCGTTTATACGAAATGCTAATTATGCAGTATTTTAAAAAACGCAGATAGCGCGGGGTTTAGGGTATCTCCTAGTCGGGACCCCCGACTAGAGTTTTATTACTTGTTCTTTGATGAATTACTTTCTATTTCTATGTCTCAGATGAATGCAATCTCAAATCATCTGAATCGATGGCTTGATCTGGTTTTTATTAATGATGACTGTTGCATTAATGTTTCCAGATCATCCCCTTTTTGTTTACCTGAGGATATTTATCATCCTACATTGGAGGTATCTCTGACCCTAAGTTCACCTCCAATTTCTGAACCTACTCCATCTAAACGTCGTTGTTACGTTAAATGCAACTTTGCTTTGCTTAACCAACTTATTAGTGCAACAGATTGGTCTACGTTATATGATTCTGTTGATGTTAATTGTGCATCAACTATTTTCTATAACATTTTAAATTCTCTTATTGATGAGTGTGTTCCTATGTGTCTCCCTGTGCCTTTTTCTAATAAACCTCCATGGTTTACTCAGTCGCTTTCTAATTTAAGAAACATTAAGTCTAAATGTTTTAAAAATTTTAAAAAGTGTGGCTCCACTATTAACTGGGCTAAATATTCCATAGCCAAGTCGAATTTTAACATTTTAAATTCCCGTTGCTATGAGAATTACCTTATGCGTTGCAAAAGACAATTTGCTCGTGACCCTAAAAAATTTTATTCCTTTGTGAATTTGAAACGTAAGTCTTCTAGTTTACCTTCCACATTTTTTTATGAGTCTTTGAATTCTTGCAATGATCAGGATTCCTCAGATCTTTTTGCTGATTTCTTTCAGTCAACTTACTCATCTGCAGACCCCTATAATACTTCTTACCCATATTATATATCTTCTTCAAATATTGTTAACGCTTCCAATATTTCCCTTGATTCTCTGATTTCTGCCATTGGGTCAATGAAATCGTCTTTCTCACCTGGAGCTGATAATATTCCTAGTTGTGTTATAAAAGAATGCTGTGATTCCCTTCAGTTACCTTTACTGAAGCTTTTTAACTTATCTCTGGAAACCTCTGTGTTTCCGTCTATTTGGAAAGAGTCTTTTATTATCCCTCTATATAAGAAAGGTGGGCGTTCTGACATTTCCAATTATAGGGGTATAGCCAAACTATCGGCTATTCCGAAGTTATTTGAAAAAATAATAACTTCCACTTTACAGCATTTGTGTAAATCAATTATTTCGCCACTACAACATGGCTTTGTTCTTAATCGATCAACCTCTACTAATCTGCTTGAATTTACTTACCTAGTAAACGATAGTTTTTTAAATAAAATGCAAACTGATGTTATTTATACAGATTTTAGCAAAGCATTTGATTCAGTTCACCATGAAGTATTGCTTCATAAGCTTGACCTCTTAGGGTTTTCTCCTCAACTCTTATCTTGGATGTCATCCTATTTAAAGGGTAGAACCCAAAGAGTTATATTGAGAACATCTCTTTCAAAACAAATCTTTGTTCTGTCAGGTGTACCTCAGGGTAGTCATCTTGGGCCTTTACTTTTTACATTATTTATCAATGACCTTCTCAGCTGTATTTCTTATTCAAAGATTTTCATGTATGCTGATGACGTAAAACTTTGCCTTTCTTATTCTAACGCAATCAATCATCAATGCTTACAATATGATCTTAATTCCTTCCAACTTTGGTGCTTGGCCAATAGGTTGCGTTTAAACTGTTCTAAATGTAAGACAATGACCTTCTGTCGTACTACTCCATACATTGCGAATTATTCAATTAATAGCGATTCTTTACAACGCATTTTTTCTGTCAAAGATCTAGGTGTACTCTTCGATTCAAAACTTCGCTTCAATACTCATATCTCAACCATTATAAATGAAGCCAAAAGTGTTCTTGGCTTCATTAAACGTTGGGCGAAAGAGTTCAATGATCCTTTTGTAACTAAACTCCTTTATGTTTCATTGGTACGACCTATTTTAGAATACTGTTCAATTATATGGTCTCCACAGCATAAAGTGTACCAGGATCGTATTGAATCGGTCCAAAAACAGTTTCTTCTCTTTGCTCTAAGAAATCTAAACTGGGATCCGAATCTCCGTCTACCGTCTTATCATAGTCGTCTCCTTCTTATGGATCTTCCTTCATTAAAAAACCGTAGAACAATCCTTGGGATTACTTTTCTTCATAATTTAATTGAAGGTAATATTGATTCGTCCTTCTTGTTAATGAAACTTCATTTTTCGGTCCCTTCAAGAACGACTAGGCACTTTCGTCCGTTGCATTTACCTCTGCTCACATCGGATTACTCGTTGCACAATGCTTTTCACGTATTATGCGTGAATTATAATAAATTTTATCACGTTTTTTCCTCTGAACTCTCTCTTCCTCTAATCAAATCTTTGCTTTCAGCTTATCTTAGGGATATCACTCAATCGTGATGATGGAAATTTTATTTTTTTATTACATATTTATATTATATATTTATAATTTTACTCTTAATTTTCCTGTATTGCCTCTTTCTTAAATTTCTTTATTTCAATAATATCACTAACCACATCGGGCTGTGAATTGGGGCATAGCTGGCCGGACTGGCAAATAAAATACCCCCAACGGGTTGGTGATATTTCGAAATTGTTTATCTGTTTGTTTTAGGCTTTAAACAAAGTTGTTTAGTTTATACTTAAGTTGACTCTCGACTTGTCAATTATATTTTGATAATAAATAAATAAATAAATAATCCTGATCCAATACAACTAACACTGGCGCCGGTATCAAATAAACCCAATTCAGTAAATCTACAAAATTTGACTTCAGCGTAACAACGCGAATCATTTTTATTGCAGATAACTGCAGAAACTAGTAATTTCTTAAATTTTCTTATTTTCTTATAATAAGTCTTACAGCGCAAAGCACTTCTAGTTCTTAAACGACTTATTTCGCTAAAGATCTTGTGTTTAATTTCTAAATAATTCCTAAGTCGTTCGTGATAAGGACGCAAATACATGGGCGTGCTATTTTCATCCTGAACTGGTTCCAAATTTAATACGGGACGATACGATTGAGCATTACAATCTTTAATTGCATCCGTATCAATTAATTTCTCGTTGAAGGGAGCACCCTGGTGTTGTTGGACGCACCCTTTGGTCGGTTTTCCGACAAGCGCTGTATGCAGGCCTTACATTGTGGCTTATACACATTGAGAGCACCACACCCATAACAAAATATACGACGCTCTGCTAGACAGTTTTCCCAAACATGTCCTGGCGTATCGCAATTCCAACAGGTTATGTTTGCTTTTTGAAGAGCGGCAATCTCAGATTCAGTATTGTCAATCGGACCACTTTCTGCGATTAGCTCGTCAACTGCATAAATCTGTCGCCGTTGCAAAGGCTGTTTGGCCCTAAAAGAACTTTCTCCACAACTACTGGTCTCCGCAACTAAATTTTCATGCATTTGAACCAGTTTGCGCAACTGACCTACAGAATGCACCGGTTGATAGAGTAACTGGCGTTGTGCTTCAGGAAGGAGATTATTTTTAAGGATTTCAATCAACTCTTCCTCCTCTATTCTCACTGACGATTTGTCAATAAGGGAAACGACACCCTCATAGAAATTGGTGAAAGACTCTCCCTTTTTCTGCTTTCGAGAGCGTATTTGCTCTTTACTTGCGAATTCTGATCGATAATCCGTATACTGCTGGCGTAGCGAAAAACAAAAGTCAGACCAAGTAATTCGGTCTACCTTTTTATGGTATCTCCAATACCAATCCCGTGCTCTGCCTACAAAAAGTATGTGCATATGCTTGCACAAAGCATCTAAGTCTCCATCCAGCGTATCATCTGTTAGTACCTTTACGCGGTACATAAATTCGCCGACACTCAAACCTTCATCAGTTCCATCAAATTGTATATTCCATTTTTGCATTATTTGCGCAACTTGACTCGGATGTACTGACGTATGACTTGACGAAGACATCTGAACGGACGGACGCGGAAGGACATTAGGTGGAGATCGACTGCTCACATTCAAGGAAGACATGACTCGCGTGACGGTTTGCTCAATCATATTTTGTATGGTCGAATAATCAACCGGAACGTATTCTTCCCGACGAGTGTTTCCCGAACGATATGGACGACCTCTTCTCCTTACGTTTAGACTGCGTGAAGGGGGACGTTCATTAGGATTAGTACGATTGCTTATCTCTAACTCCACTAACGGCTCCTCACTCTCCTCTAACGTACGCTGGTCTTTTAAGGTTTTGGCCAAGTTACGAGTCACTGCTCGAGTACTTGGCCCTGGGAGTGAAGGATCTGCCTGCTTTGGTCGAGGCGAGCAATTTCCAATCACTAACTTCAAATTTGATAATTGTACCTCAGCGGCACAATTTGGACAGTTCTGACGATCTTTTAACCAATCTTCCAGACAAAGTTTATGATAAATATGACAGCAATTGGTGATATAACACGATTGCGTGTTTGTCAAAATTTGACAACAGATGCCGCAATTTTTCGCTTCATCCGCATCTGCGGGAGTAAGTTGTGGACTATGAGTAAGAGGCATAGTAATTTTTATTAAATAACGTTAAGTACTGGCAAAGTATAAGAGAGGGTCGAGATATTCGTATAATTGTTCGTAGTTCGTTTATTTCTTTCTTTAGGACTATTGTAATTAAATCTAGATGGTGCCGATAAATTTTCCACTAGTGTGCATATAAATAAACTATCCGGCAAGGGAATGCCCATGCAGCATGTCACCGAGTTCCAGTCAAGCGTTAATCTACAGCACTACTAATAAAACCTAAGAACACACAACTAGCATTGCTTAATGGATTCATACCGATCAATTCTCATTTGCAGACATATAATCCTCCCAGGGATAATCGGTATTGGTATCCGTGCCGAATACACAACATTCCAGATTTATATGGAAGCTATAATTTACAAAAATCTACCTTGAGTTGTGGCTTCTTCCACAGCAACTAAAGAACGAGCAACAATTGTGAGAGATAGTTATTCTATAGCTGAAGCTATTTTGTTTTTATTGACGATAAACTATTCGAGGTTTCTCGGTTTGAGTTCCACGCTGAAAACTTCAAGCTTCGTAGACCCAATGAAAAGTATATACTCTCAGCAGTCAGTGTTGCGATAGGCAGACCAAGTCAGTCTACTCTATTTCGACAATAATGATACTGAGGTTGTCAAGTAGTATTCTCACAAAGAGGCGTGGTTTTTAATAATTATCAACATAACCTTATTAAACAAGTATATTGGTAACTATAAAAACTCTACAAAAAAAAAAATGGTGCACTGAAAGCTAAGTACTTCCAGGGCCCCACGTTGGGCGCCAAAATTTATGTAATGTTTTCATGCTTGGTGTGCATTTTGGAGGGCGCCAAAAAAAATCGGGTGGCGATCAACTCTCCTCGTTGGATATCGCATGGCGGACGGAATCCTCTGGGGCCTCTAGCTCTTCGGCGGTGGGGTGGGCTTGCCATACTACTTCCAACTTACATAAAATTAAATTTTTTAGGATCCCTGACACTAAACGAGACGGACAGAATACAGACAGATTACAGAAAGGAAATAAAGGTAACAAAAAAAATATAACGAAAACACGAACAGCTATCTAAACGCGGAGGCGAAAGGTGTTAAGGGCCTCGCGCTGTCTATACCCTTACCCAACCATGATCATCCTAGTAAAATTTGGTGGATGATCCCCGAAAAAATTTCCCGACCCTCTCCTACATTGCCAGATTTAAAAAATTATATTAATATAACATTTTGTTTATTCACATATTTCAAAAAAAACTAAGGGTATTTATAAAGTTCATCTTTGCACGTTATAAATTATGAATAAAATTTCATAATACAGACAAATTGTATGTGCAGCTTAAATTAAATCTTATCTAAGGTACATTCAAAAAATTTCTTCATTCCAACAATAAGAATGAAAGGAATAAAAGCAGTAATTTGCTTGCGTGCTTTTCAAATTTAGTTATCTAATTATTTTTCTACATATGTATATGAAATTTAATTTGAATTTAATTTAATTAATAATTTTTTTATTTTTATTTTATATTTTTTTTCCATATATATATTTATTTTATTTATTTATTTATGTTAAGGAATTTTTTTTTCATTGTTTTTTTTTTCTTTAAATATTTTTTTCAGTGTATCGAAATTTAGGTTAAACTTTTAGGTTAAACTTGAAACTAGCCTGAGCAAAAAAACTTGTTTTTTCATTTTTTCAATATATTTTTTTTTTTTATATATAAAAATTTTTCTTGTTGATTACACAAAATCGGTTTTCAAAAATTTAAAGAACGGTGGAAAGGGAAAAAGAAGACTTACAGTTTTTATCACAGGTTCAATCCAGCGATGAAAGGCCTTTCCTCGTGGTGTAGCGCTGTGCTGGGTTAAGGGGGGGTTAAATTAAAAAAACTTATATATATATATATGTTGGTAACTTTATTATTGATATAAAAAAATTTGGTTACCACAAAAAATATTTTTTTCTTCTCTTTCTCTTTTTTTTTTTTATTTATTTATTTATTTATTTATTTATATATATAGATATATATATATATATTTTTTTTATTATTTTTTTTCTGTTATATTATGTATTTTTATATTATTTTATTATTCCATTATTCCCTACATCGAAATGTTCACTTCTCTTTTTTTTTTTGTTTTTACTAACATGTTGTAGGTATTAATACATTGTATTTATTAAAATTTTGTCTTTAAAAAAAATAGGGTCTTGAAAGACACGGTGGTTCAACAAGTTATCTTTTCACTGGAAAATTCACATTTTTTTTTGTGAAGTGTTGTGATTTTTTTCTTTTTTTCTGTTCTTGTTGTTTTTTTTCACTTTTACTGTTCATTAAATATCACTGCACGCCGCTGCTGGCTCTCCCACGATGAGATCGGTGTTGTGGTGTTTTCGGCGAAATGATGGTACTTTTGAGGCCGACATCGCAATCCGCAGCATCCCTCGGAGCAAATCGGCAAAGTGGCCAACAATAGTTGGTTCAAATATTGAATTTTTATTTATTAACCTTTGAGAGCCCTTTTTTTTCTTGGGCCGAACCACAGAAACTTTTTCTTACATCAGCCACAACAATGAGCAAGAGAAGAGAAGAAGCCCCAATTTCGCTCTCCCGCTTCTTTTATACTCCCTCTATTCTTAAAAGCTCGGAACCTCTTCAAGTTGGCCGCGCTTGCGCACGCGGTTAACCTACAAGGGCACAGCTGGCGACGAAAGCTTCAAGGGCACAGCTGGCGACGAAAGCTTTAAGGGATCAGCTGGCGACGCAAGCCTCGCTTAAGCCCATTAAAAAGCTTCCACAGCTGTTGCTGTGCGCGCGCAACTTAAAGATATCGAATTACTATTTGAATGGTCGGGCTGCGACCATTACAAGCTAGTGCGAATTCTCTCCAAAAATCTATACCCAGAATTAATCTTTGCTTTATTGAGGGAATAATGTAAAGCTGTAAGGGCTTTGTTATTCCCTTATATGTGATTGGGGCATGAAGTACACCGACAACGCCATGGGCTTTTCCGTCTGCTGTGTGAACCTGAGACTTGATAGACTTAAACTCACTATAGTCTGAAAAATTCTCTAACGCTAACAGGAGAGAGTTCTCAGTTGAAAGTTTCAGACGTGTTTTTTTGTTCTCCGTGGCTTTTATTTTTGTTTCGTGATTTTTTTTAAAATATAAAATCGCGTTCACTTTTGATTTTGGTTTTTTACCATTAGTCACTGTTGTGCATTTGTGCAAGGAGTAATCCGCGTTGTTTTTTATTTATTTTATCATATTTTTGTGAAGTGCTTAGAACTTGGATCTGTGCAGCGTCGGTAATTTTTGATTTTACTTGCATTCTGCATTCTTCTTTTGCTTTATCGCTTGCTCTCAGTTTTTTTTGGTGTGTGCAATCAGCTGTTTTTGTTGTTGAGAGTATATTCTCTCAACGCTTTAACCCTCTCTTTGCTTTGCGCTTGTTTCATTGCCTTTATCTAAACTCCCGTTTTGTTTGTGAGTCGCTCTCTATACTCATTAATCTCTCTTTAGCTTGCGCTCTTTTCTTTTCCTTGTGTTTCTCATCTTTCCCTCTTTTTTGTTTTAGTTTCTTTAATCCCAATTGCCAATATGACCTGTTGCAAAAAAACTTGCTCAGTGCGGCAATCTTCTGATTCTTCACAAATGCAATTCATTAATTGCTGGTTGTGTGAGAATATGATGAACAGTAAATGTGCTGGCCTTACAGGGCGGGATTATGATAAGGTCATGTCCACTGCCAAAATTGGTTGTGGCGGCTTACGGTGGTCTTGTCCTAGTTGTTTGGAAAAACAAATAAATTTTTCAAAAATGTTTAATTCGGTGCGGGTTCAATTTTTAAAACTTAATAAAATATCTAAACAGTTATCTAGTGAACTAGATGCTGGTGATAAATTATTAAATCAATATGATTTTGAATCATCTCAAGCTGAGACGTTGACGGACTCTCAGTTGGTACCACCTTCTATACCTTTGTCTCCAAATTTATTAGCGCCTTCTACACCTTGTTCAGACTCTCTTGCGATTCCACCATCTGGTAGTGTGTCAGGGACACCAGTAGTGGATATCCCAGAGTCTTTACTAATTCCAGCCCCGTTATCTCCATCTGTTGCTCATACTACGAACAACTCTCTGGCCATTTCTCCCACACTTACTATACCTACTTTATCTGTCGTCTCTCCCCGAAAGCAAGTTTTCTTATCAAGGCTTTCATCTGACACGACATGTGAAGCTGTTTCCGCTTTTATTTCTTGTAAATCAAATGCTAAAGTCTCTATATCAAAGTTCAATTTTGCAACTCCTCGTGAAATTGCTTCTTTTAAAATCAATGTTTCATCTGAATTCTTCACAACGATTTGTGACGCTAAGTTTTCCCCCCCCCGTAGTTTTGCATGAATTTAAGCATAAGAGTCGAACTAGGCTGTCTCCGGTTTTGCTAAACCCTTCCTCGGTACAATCTTCATCCAATATTGTGCCAAAAAACTAAACACAATTCAACCTTCTTCACAGATTTCCTTAATTTATCAAAACGTTCGTGGTCTGAATTCTAAGCTCAAAAGTCTCTTTTTGAGTAGTTTCAGTGTTCGTTTTGACATTATTGCCCTGACTGAAACGTGGTTAAGCCCGAATGTTTATAATAGTGAGATTCTCTCGAACGATTTCACTATTTACAGACATGATCGACGGACTCGTAGAGGTGGAGGTGTCTTATTGGGCGTTAAATCTTATATACTTTCTGAATCTTTTATTTTTTCAGCATCTCATGATATTGAGATAGTTGCTGTTAAACTTAATCTTAAATCTTGCTCCCTCTTTATTACTTGTTCATATATTCCCCCCACTTCTGATTTTCAAGTTTATGCGCAACATATGACTTGCATTAAAGAAATTTATGGACACGTGAAGGACAACGATTTCTTTCTGGTGTTAGGCGACTTTAATATACCGAACACTTCTTGGATCTCTAATCCTAGTTCAAGTTCCCTTATTCCTACAATTGATCATTTTTTATACCCTGAACCCATTGAAAATGGGAAAATCAGGGTATAATGTTTTTGTTTAAATGTATGTAACAGGCAGAAGGAGGCGTGGCAGACCCCAAAAAGTATATATATTCTTGATCAGGGAGAGAAGCCGAGTTGATTTAGCCCTGTCCGTCTGTCCGTCCGTCCGTCCGTCCGTCCGTCCGTCCGTCCGTCCGTCCGTCCGTCCGTCCGTCCGTCTGTCCGTATGTGTGAACGCGTCGATCTCAGAACCTATAAGAGCTAGAGACTTGAAATTTTTTATGTAGATCCCTGCATACAGTGCGCAGATCAAGTTTGTTTCAAAAAAAACGATAACAACTATCGTTTTAATGTTATCGATTAAAAACAATATCGAATGCTAGTTATAAAATTATATCTCCCACGTCTTTATAGCTAGAGTCCCCAAATTTTTTTTTTAGTTTTATATTTATTTTATTTAATTTTGATTTTTGTTAAATTTTGGATGCCACGCCCCCTTCGCCTCAAAATTGTAAGTCCCGTATATCAAATACTAGAGACTTGTGCTTTGGCACATACATACATATGGATGACATGATCACGCCCAACAAGTTTGATCAAAATCGTTACTCTAGAAAAAAAGTTATTAAACATTTAATTTCCCATAGCATTGACATGCTAAGCAGCCAAAGAACAGCTGACGCACCGACTGGCGTTTGGGTGTGTGCGCGCCTGTGCGTGTGTGTGTAAGTTTGGCTTGTAATGAACGTACATATGCAAGTGTATATAAAAGAAACAAAGAATGCTTGGAATAACGGTTCTTCATAGGGTTTAGGGTATACCCTTGTCGAGCGGTCTCGACTAGAGTTTTCTTACTTGTTTTGGAATATAATTTGTAAATTAAATTCGTTAATGGGTTTATTTGTTACTTGTATCTTTTCTTTTAGGGTACTGCCCTGGTTGTTAGTATTTACTTCCGCGGTAATGCGGCTAAGGGCATCTGCCACAACGTTTTCAGATCCTTTTTTATAGGAAATCTCGTAATCGTACTCTAGTAGTTGGAGTTTCCAACGAACTAATTTTGAATTTGGTTGTTTAAAATTCATTAGCCAAGTTAATGGTCGATGATCTGTAACGATTTTGAACCTTTGACCGAATAAATAGGGTCGGAAGTGTTTCTTTGCCCAAATAATTGCTAACATCTCTTTCTCAACCGTGGAGTAGTTTAACTCCGTATCAGTAAGGGTTCGACTAGCGAATGCAATCGGTCTCTCGATGTTTTCTGAACCTTGTGATAACACGGCACCAATTGCCACATTACTTGCATCGGTTGTAAGGATGAATGGTTTGTAAAAATCGGGGTATTGTAGTAGCGGGTCATTGCAAAGTAGTGTCCTACACGTTTCGAATGCGTTAGTGAACTCGTTACTTATCTTTACTGCATTCCTTCCTTTTAGCTGTTGTGTTAAGGGTTTTGTGATATTTGCAAAGTCCCTTATGAATTTACGATAATAGCCTAAAAGTCCTAGGAAAGATTTGATTTGCTTCTTGGTCTTAGGCATAGGAAATGATTTTATGGTTTCAATCTTTTTAGGATTTGGTTTGATTCCCTTATTTGTTACAATATGCCCCAAATATTCAATTTCCTTTCTTAGGAAGTTTGATTTACTAGGTTGGAGCTTCAGATTTGCGTTGTTAAGTTTGGTGAACACTGCATGTAAATGTAACATGTGTTCTTGAAGTGACAATGAGAAAACAATTATATCATCTAGATATATTAGGCAGTATTTGCAATTTAAATCTGTTAAAATGTTGTCCATAACTCTTTGGAACGTAGCAGGAGCGTTAGTAAGACCGAAAGGCATTCTAACGAACTCGAAATGACCGTCAACGGTAGAGAAAGCTGTTTTATCTATATCTTTTGGGTGCATTTCTATTTGGTGATAACCGCTGGCTATTTCGTTTTTAATCGATAACATTAAAATTAAGACACTTATCGATTTTTTTTAACAAACTCGATCTTTTCGTGCTATACAGGAACCTACATAAAAAATTTCAAGTCTCTAGCTCTTATAGGTTCTGAGATCGACGCGTTCATACATACGGACAGACGGACGGACAGACGGACAGGGCTAAATCGACTCGGCTTGTCTCCCTGATCAAGAATATGTATACTTTATGGGGTCTGCCACGCCTCCTTCTCCCTGTTACATACATTTCAACAAAAACATTATACCCTGATTTTCCCATTTTCAATGGGTTCAGGGTATAACAAGTAAGAAAACTCTAGTCGAGACAGCTCGACTAGGGTATACCCTGAACCCTGCGAAGAACTGCAATTCCAAGCAATCTCCATTTCTTTAATATACACAAGTATGGAATACCCATAATCAAATAATAACATTATGCAACACTATTAATAGAGGATTATTCCTATAAGTAAATCTGGTCATACTGTGCATGATCTTCTTCTTTCTTCTTGATAATTTCGTCAAAGCATAAGCAAGTGGTGTGGTGTTGCAAGTATAAAAACAAATCGTAATAATAAATTACAATCACAATATAAAATATAAAACTATCATTAGTGTATTTGATTAAACATATTTATCTAGTTTTCCAACAATAAGTATACATATGTTCATTACATACAAACATACAAACATACACACAAGCGCAAGTCGTTGTGTTCGACATAACACCAAGCATAGTCGGATCAACGATTGTGGGTGTCGCTGGTTCTTTCTTGGCCGGTGGCTTCCTGGCCACAGTCGGCTTGGTGGCCATCTTCTCCTGAATCTCGGCGGCCTTGGCGCGTATGTAATTGCGCTGGTTTGTTCCCAATAGCCGCAGACGCCGCCGCCATTCGCAGATTAGCCTTAGCATTATCTGGCTTGCCAAGGGCAATGAGCTGAGCAGACGGATTGTCGGCGGTAAAGGCCGCTGGGAGATTGTTAACAGAGCATACGATGTGGTCCGGTTCCATTTTGGGGTTTTTGGCTTTGTGTGGTCGGCCACGTCGCTTTTTGCGGGCCGGATCGGCGCCTTGGGGAACCGTATCGCATGGACAATAAACTGAATTATCAAACCTATTGAATTGCTTGAGCCTATCAAGCAACGTCTGCTTGCCCAACTTGATCAATATTTGCTCGCCCAAGGGAAACTTCTCCTTACTGGGGAAGCATGTCTGCTTCGCCGCAGTCGGCGGCATCGAGGTTGCGGACTTGAGACTAAGTGGTCGCAACGGCTTCTGCTCAGCGGAAGGCACATTTTTCGAAGAACTCTGTGCGTCAGCTGGAGTCCCGGCTGGCACCAGATACTCCTTGTACTTAATTCGCAATCTTTCTGTTCTTAATTTGCATTCGTCCACATTCTCCTGTTTTTCAGCCATTTTATTTATTCATTTATCACTTTTTGTTCACGATTAAAATATTAAATTTATTTTATTTTATTTTTTGTTATGTAATTTGGAAAATATTTTTGGATTATTTTATTTTTTGTTTTTTTTGTAATTTGGAAAATATTTTTGGAAATTTTATTCGACGTTTTCTCGACGACTGAGCATGAAGCACTGAGCATTAGCAGCCGAAAAAAAGCAACGTCACCTTTCAACGCCTGCTTAGTTTTTTTTTGCCGGAAATTTAATCCATTGCAATAGTCTCAATTGCCATTTAATAAATGTCTAACTGACTTTGACACATACTTCAAATCAAAGTTGATTGATTTCGCTCAGTTGAAATATATCGATAGACCAATATTATATTATATTACCGTATCTATAAATATTCCAGCTATCAAACAATAATTTAATATTTGTTTAATTTTGATGTGAATATTTTGTACATTCCATATATATTTTATATTTATATACACAACAATAATTATGTATACTATATAGTTTGTTTTTAAAAAGTATTGTAGTTGTTAACTGTGTTCTGTTATTTTTTTGGAATATAATTTGTAAATTAAATTCGTTAATGGGTTTATTTGTTACTTGTATCTTTTCTTTTAGGGTACTGCCCTGGTTGTTAGTATTTACTTCCGCGGTAATGCGGCTAAGGGCATCTGCCACAACGTTTTCAGATCCTTTTTTATAGGAAATCTCGTAATCGTACTCTAGTAGTTGGAGTTTCCAACGAACTAATTTTGAATTTGGTTGTTTAAAATTCATTAGCCAAGTTAATGGTCGATGATCTGTAACGATTTTGAACCTTTGACCGAATAAATAGGGTCGGAAGTGTTTCTTTGCCCAAATAATTGCTAACATCTCTTTCTCAACCGTGGAGTAGTTTAACTCCGTATCAGTAAGGGTTCGACTAGCGAATGCAATCGGTCTCTCGATGTTTTCTGAACCTTGTGATAACACGGCACCAATTGCCACATTACTTGCATCGGTTGTAAGGATGAATGGTTTGTCAAAATCGGGGTATTGTAGTAGCGGGTCATTGCAAAGTAGTGTCCTACACGTTTCGAATGCGTTAGTGAACTCGTTACTTATCTTTACTGCATTCCTTCCTTTTAGCTGTTGTGTTAAGGGTTTTGTGATATTTGCAAAGTCCCTTATGAATTTACGATAATAGCCTAAAAGTCCTAGGAAAGATTTGATTTGCTTCTTGGTCTTAGGCATAGGAAATGATTTTATGGTTTCAATCTTTTTAGGATTTGGTTTGATTCCCTTATTTGTTACAATATGCCCCAAATATTCAATTTCCTTTCTTAGGAAGTTTGATTTACTAGGTTGGAGCTTCAGATTTGCGTTGTTAAGTTTGGTGAACACTGCATGTAAATGTAACATGTGTTCTTGAAGTGACAATGAGAAAACAATTATATCATCTAGATATATTAGGCAGTATTTGCAATTTAAATCTGTTAAAATGTTGTCCATAACTCTTTGGAACGTAGCAGGAGCGTTAGTAAGACCGAAAGGCATTCTAACGAACTCGAAATGACCGTCAACGGTAGAGAAAGCTGTTTTATCTATATCTTTTGGGTGCATTTCTATTTGGTGATAACCGCTGGCTATTTCGTTTTTAATCGATAACATTAAAATTAAGACAGTTATCGATTTTTTTTAACAAACTCGATCTTTTCGTGATATACAGGAACCTACATAAAAAATTTCAAGTCTCTAGCTCTTATAGGTTCTGAGATCGACGCGTTCATACATACGGACAGACGGACGGACAGACGGACAGAGGCTAAATCGACTCGGCTTGTCTCCCTGATCAAGAATATGTATACTTTATGGGGTCTGCCACGCCTCCTTCTCCCTGTTACATACATTTCAACAAAAACATTATACCCTGATTTTCCCATTTTCAATGGGTTCAGGGTATAACAAGTAAGAAAACTCTAGTCGAGACAGCTCGACTAGGGTATACCCTGAACCCTGCGAAGAACTGCAATTCCAAGCAATCTCCATTTCTTTAATATACACAAGTATGGAATACCCATAATCAAATAATAACATTATGCAACACTATTAATAGAGGATTATTCCTATAAGTAAATCTGGTCATACTGTGCATGATCTTCTTCTTTCTTCTTGATAATTTCGTCAAAGCATAAGCAAGTGGTGTGGTGTTGCAAGTATAAAAACAAATCGTAATAATAAATTACAATCACAATATAAAATATAAAACTATCATTAGTGTATTTGATTAAACATATTTATCTAGTTTTCCAACAATAAGTATACATATGTTCATTACATACAAACATACAAACATACACACAAGCGCAAGTCGTTGTGTTCGACATAACACCAAGCATAGTCGGATCAACGATTGTGGGTGTCGCTGGTTCTTTCTTGGCCGGTGGCTTCCTGGCCACAGTCGGCTTGGTGGCCATCTTCTCCTGAATCTCGGCGGCCTTGGCGCGTATGTAATTGCGCTGGTTTGTTCCCAATAGCCGCAGACGCCGCCGCCATTCGCAGATTAGCCTTAGCATTATCTGGCTTGCCAAGGGCAATGAGCTGAGCAGACGGATTGTCGGCGGTAAAGGCCGCTGGGAGATTGTTAACAGAGCATACGATGTGGTCCGGTTCCATTTTGGGGTTTTTGGCTTTGTGTGGTCGGCCACGTCGCTTTTTGCGGGCCGGATCGGCGCCTTGGGGAACCGTATCGCATGGACAATAAACTGAATTATCAAACCTATTGAATTGCTTGAGCCTATCAAGCAACGTCTGCTTGCCCAACTTGATCAATATTTGCTCGCCCAAGGGAAACTTCTCCTTACTGGGGAAGCATGTCTGCTTCGCCGCAGTCGGCGGCATCGAGGTTGCGGACTTGAGACTAAGTGGTCGCAACGGCTTCTGCTCAGCGGAAGGCACATTTTTCGAAGAACTCTGTGCGTCAGCTGGAGTCCCGGCTGGCACCAGATACTCCTTGTACTTAATTCGCAATCTTTCTGTTCTTAATTTGCATTCGTCCACATTCTCCTGTTTTTCAGCCATTTTATTTATTCATTTATCACTTTTTGTTCACGATTAAAATATTAAATTTATTTTATTTTATTTTTTGTTATGTAATTTGGAAAATATTTTTGGATTATTTTATTTTTTGTTTTTTTTGTAATTTGGAAAATATTTTTGGAAATTTTATTCGACGTTTTCTCGACGACTGAGCATGAAGCACTGAGCATTAGCAGCCGAAAAAAAGCAACGTCACCTTTCAACGCCTGCTTAGTTTTTTTTTGCCGGAAATTTAATCCATTGCAATAGTCTCAATTGCCATTTAATAAATGTCTAACTGACTTTGACACATACTTCAAATCAAAGTTGATTGATTTCGCTCAGTTGAAATATATCGATAGACCAATATTATATTATATTACCGTATCTATAAATATTCCAGCTATCAAACAATAATTTAATATTTGTTTAATTTTGATGTGAATATTTTGTACATTCCATATATATTTTATATTTATATACACAACAATAATTATGTATACTATATAGTTTGTTTTTAAAAAGTATTGTAGTTGTTAACTGTGTTCTGTTATTTTTTTGGAATATAATTTGTAAATTAAATTCGTTAATGGGTTTATTTGTTACTTGTATCTTTTCTTTTAGGGTACTGCCCTGGTTGTTAGTATTTACTTCCGCGGTAATGCGGCTAAGGGCATCTGCCACAACGTTTTCAGATCCTTTTTTATAGGAAATCTCGTAATCGTACTCTAGTAGTTGGAGTTTCCAACGAACTAATTTTGAATTTGGTTGTTTAAAATTCATTAGCCAAGTTAATGGTCGATGATCTGTAACGATTTTGAACCTTTGACCGAATAAATAGGGTCGGAAGTGTTTCTTTGCCCAAATAATTGCTAACATCTCTTTCTCAACCGTGGAGTAGTTTAACTCCGTATCAGTAAGGGTTCGACTAGCGAATGCAATCGGTCTCTCGATGTTTTCTGAACCTTGTGATAACACGGCACCAATTGCCACATTACTTGCATCGGTTGTAAGGATGAATGGTTTGTCAAAATCGGGGTATTGTAGTAGCGGGTCATTGCAAAGTAGTGTCCTACACGTTTCGAATGCGTTAGTGAACTCGTTACTTATCTTTACTGCATTCCTTCCTTTTAGCTGTTGTGTTAAGGGTTTTGTGATATTTGCAAAGTCCCTTATGAATTTACGATAATAGCCTAAAAGTCCTAGGAAAGATTTGATTTGCTTCTTGGTCTTAGGCATAGGAAATGATTTTATGGTTTCAATCTTTTTAGGATTTGGTTTGATTCCCTTATTTGTTACAATATGCCCCAAATATTCAATTTCCTTTCTTAGGAAGTTTGATTTACTAGGTTGGAGCTTCAGATTTGCGTTGTTAAGTTTGGTGAACACTGCATGTAAATGTAACATGTGTTCTTGAAGTGACAATGAGAAAACAATTATATCATCTAGATATATTAGGCAGTATTTGCAATTTAAATCTGTTAAAATGTTGTCCATAACTCTTTGGAACGTAGCAGGAGCGTTAGTAAGACCGAAAGGCATTCTAACGAACTCGAAATGACCGTCAACGGTAGAGAAAGCTGTTTTATCTATATCTTTTGGGTGCATTTCTATTTGGTGATAACCGCTGGCTATTTCGTTTTTAATCGATAACATTAAAATTAAGACACTTGTCGATTTTTTTTAACAAACTCGATCTTTTCGTGCTATACAGGAACCTACATAAAAAATTTCAAGTCTCTAGCTCTTATAGGTTCTGAGATCGACGCGTTCATACATACGGACAGACGGACGGACAGACGGACAGACGGACAGGGCTAAATCGACTCGGCTTGTCTCCCTGATCAAGAATATGTATACTTTATGGGGTCTGCCACGCCTCCTTCTCCCTGTTACATACATTTCAACAAAAACATTATACCCTGATTTTCCCATTTTCAATGGGTTCAGGGTATAACAAGTAAGAAAACTCTAGTCGAGACAGCTCGACTAGGGTATACCCTGAACCCTGCGAAGAACTGCAATTCCAAGCAATCTCCATTTCTTTAATATACACAAGTATGGAATACCCATAATCAAATAATAACATTATGCAACACTATTAATAGAGGATTATTCCTATAAGTAAATCTGGTCATACTGTGCATGATCTTCTTCTTTCTTCTTGATAATTTCGTCAAAGCATAAGCAAGTGGTGTGGTGTTGCAAGTATAAAAACAAATCGTAATAATAAATTACAATCACAATATAAAATATAAAACTATCATTAGTGTATTTGATTAAACATATTTATCTAGTTTTCCAACAATAAGTATATATATGTTCATTACATACAAACATACAAACATACACACAAGCGCAAGTCGTTGTGTTCGACATAACACCAAGCATAGTCGGATCAACGATTGTGGGTGTCGCTGGTTCTTTCTTGGCCGGTGGCTTCCTGGCCACAGTCGGCTTGGTGGCCATCTTCTCCTGAATCTCGGCGGCCTTGGCGCGTATGTAATTGCGCTGGTTTGTTCCCAATAGCCGCAGACGCCGCCGCCATTCGCAGATTAGCCTTAGCATTATCTGGCTTGCCAAGGGCAATGAGCTGAGCAGACGGATTGTCGGCGGTAAAGGCCGCTGGGAGATTGTTAACAGAGCATACGATGTGGTCCGGTTCCATTTTGGGGTTTTTGGCTTTGTGTGGTCGGCCACGTCGCTTTTTGCGGGCCGGATCGGCGCCTTGGGGAACCGTATCGCATGGACAATAAACTGAATTATCAAACCTATTGAATTGCTTGAGCCTATCAAGCAACGTCTGCTAGCCCAACTTGATCAATATTTGCTCGCCCAAGGGAAACTTCTCCTTACTGGGGAAGCATGTCTGCTTCGCCGCAGTCGGCCATTTTTCGAAGAACTCTGTGCGTCAGCTGGAGTCCCGGCTGGCACCAGATACTCCTTGTACTTAATTCGCAATCTTTCTGTTCTTAATTTGCATTCGTCCACATTCTCCTGTTTTTCAGCCATTTTATTTATTCATTTATCACTTTTTGTTCACGATTAAAATATTAAATTTATTCTTTCTTTTTTTTATTTTTTTTCTTTTATTCTCTTTATTCTTTTCCCTCTCCCCCTCCTTTTTTTTTTTTCTTTCTTTTTTTTCCTTTTTTTCTTTTATTTTATTTTTATACTATTTCACGTAGTGATATAGTATATTGGTTTTGTGCAATGTCCGTCATGCTGTCCGTCCGTCTGTCCGTCTGTCCGTCTGTCCGTATGAACGCAAACCATTTCGACGCTATTGAAGCTAGAGACTTGAAATTTGAAATATATACTCGTGTATACCCTCGTCTGATAAAGTGTCAAGATTTTCCCGATACGCCCACTAGGGGCGTGGCAAATCGGAAAATGCATTTTCCTGTATCTCAGAAACACTACTTCTAGAAGGGCTAGAGAGTTGGGATTTTAACTGAACACTCATGTCGACATCCCAAAATTAAAAAGCTATGGCGGATATATCTACGCCCATTGGGGGCGTGGCAAATCGGGTCAAACTGTATCTTCTACAGTTTTAAAGCTGGAACGCCCAAATTTGGCACGTGGGTTACTGTTGCGATCCTATAAAGATTGCCCAAAAAATTGTATGGCTACGCCTACTAGGGGCGTGGCAAATCGAATCTGAATATATAGTGATTTTACTAGTTTCGTTATATTTTGAGCACTATTGATGCTAGAGACTTGAGACTTGGTATATATACTCGGGTTAACATCCCACGACCGATAAGCTATGGCGGATATATCTACGCCTTCAGGGGGCGTGGCAACAAATATCAGCTTATATCTCCCACAGTTTTAGTGCTAGAAGCTTCAAAATTGGATGCTAGGTTACTGAGGGCCTCCTCTATCGATTCCCCAAAAATTATTGTTACGCCCCAAAAGGGGCGTGACATACGGAAAAATACCCTGTAATTTTCGCATTTTTCGAATGTAAGCATCCAAACTTTACAGTTATATTCTTAAACGCCCACTCTATGCACATGCCAAAAATTATTTGTCTACGGCCACTGGGGGCGTGGCAAATCCAAACTGAAACATCTGCAGCTTCTGAGCCAATAACGCGCCACATAATGACTTTGTGACCTTTGACCTTGTCTTTTGATTTGCCAAATTATATATATGTGTTAGAAAAGAATATTTTATTAATACAAAATAACTAAATAAAGAAAATGTAACAAAAATATCAACATGACCGCACCGGGGTTCGATGCCACACCTCGCCAACGAACTTATGTATATCACATTTTCAGAGTTGCCCCCTCTCTCATTTTGGGAGCTGCCACCTCTCTTATTTGGAGAGATGCCACATCTCTCGATTTAGGTGCGTGTTCTTGCTAAGGTAAGGCAATCGAGATAAATCGAGAGAGGTGGCATCTCTAAGCTTCGATTCTAATTGAAACTGTCTGGCTACCTCCAATGAAAAGTTTTAATCTGCAGCTAATTTGAGCGGCGACAGTGGGGATTTATGGTTAAATTTTAAAAAAATGTAATGTGATAGATGCCCCTGTGTGCTGTTGGGGCGTGAAATAGTATTTCGCTGTGGGTTGCGTCCGACAGCAACGTTCTTACTTGTTTGTTATGTAATTTGGAAAATATTTTTGGATAATTTTATTTTTTGTTTTTTTTGTAATTTGGAAAATATTTTTGGAAATTTTATTCGACGTTTTCTCGACGACTGAGCATGAAGCACTGAGCATTAGCAGCCGAAAAAAAGCAACGTCACCTTTCAACGCCTGCTTAGTTTTTTTTTTGCCGGAAATTTAATCCATTGCAATAGTCTCAATTGCCATTTAATAAATGTCTAACTGACTTTGACACATACTTCAAATCAAAGTTGATTGATTTCGCTCAGTTGAAATATATCGATAGACCAATATTATATTATATTACCGTATCTATAAATATTCCAGCTATCAAACAATAATTTAATATTTGTTTAATTTTGATGTGAATATTTTGTACATTCCATATATATTTTATATTTATATACACAACAATAATTATGTATACTATATAGTTTGTTTTTAAAAAGTATTGTAGTTGTTAACTGTGTTCTGTTATTTTTTTGGAATATAATTTGTAAATTAAATTCGTTAATGGGTTTATTTGTTACTTGTATCTTTTCTTTTTAGGGTACTGCCCTGTTTGTTAGTATTTACTTCCGCGGTAATGCGGCTAAGGGCATCTGCCACAACGTTTTCAGATCCTTTTTTATAGGAAATCTCGTAATCGTACTCTAGTAGTTGGAGTTTCCAACGAACTAATTTTGAATTTGGTTGTTTAAAATTCATTAGCCAAGTTAATGGTCGATGATCTGTAACGATTTTGAACCTTTGACCGAATA
>JAWNPL010000177.1:952500-978582 GCA_035047545.1 Drosophila paranaensis | reverse complement strand
GAATAGCTTATCTCGAGCTAACAGTTGACTTTGAATCAATCATTGATGAGTTTGGTGTTAAGTAATAAAAGTGAGATGGCAATTGATTGAGTATTTATTTAGGATATATATAATAGGATATATGTTAAGGACTTGTGTTTAAAACGTATATAAGCATATATTTAGTATATATATTTAGTATATTATAGCTGCTGAAATCGATTGTCTTTGAGCTCGCTTTGCTTGTTGTTCTAATCATCAATTTAATTACTTTGACTTCCTTAAAGTCAACTTTATTTCATATATTTTTTTAATTTAAATAATTTTGTTTTTATTTTTATACCCTGAACCCATTGAAAATGGGAAATCAGGGTATAATGTTTTTGTTGGAAGGCGTATGTATGTAACAGGCAGAAGGAGGCGTGGCAGACCCCATAAAGTATATACATATATTCTTGATCAGGAAGACAAGCCGAGTTGATATAGCCATGTCCGTCTGTCCGTCCGAACGCGTCGTTCTCAGAACCTACAATAGCTACAGATTTGAAATTTTATATGTTGGTTCCGTGTATAGCACGAAAAGATCGAGTTTGTTTCAGAAATTCGATAACTGTTAGTTATCGTTTTATTGTTATTGATTAAAAACGAAAATATAAATTAAGCTATAAAATTCTATCTAATTCAGCTTTCTAGCTAGAGTCTTCAAATTTTGCATCTAGTGTTATTTGAGCCTTGCACAATTTTGGTTTTTGTTAGATTTTGGATGCCACACCCCCTTCGCCTCAAATTTGTAACTCCCGTATATCAAATACTAGAGACTTGTGCTTTGGCACATACATACATATGGATGACATGATCACGCCCAACAGGTTTGATCAAAATCGTTACTCTAGAAAAAAGTTATTAGACATTTAATTGCCCATAACATTGACATGCTAACAGCAGCCAAAGAACAGCTGACGCACCGACTTGCGCTTGTGTGTACTTGCGCCTGTGTATGTGTGTGTATGTGTTGCTTGTAATGAACATATATATACTTATGCATATAAAAGAAACGGAGATTGCTTGGAATTGCGGTTCTTCGCAGGGTTCAGGGTATACCCTAGTCGAGCTGTCTCGACTAGAGTTTTCTTACTTGTTAATTATTATTTTTATTAATATAAAAGACTTTACTACATTTGTTTTCTCCCTTGACGATCTCTGCAGCTAACCTAGTTTAGTTTCGCATAAGTTGCACTAGAATTGCCGTTTAACCTCTAATATTTTGTGTAAAACAACTCTTCTATTTCATTCAGTTCAGACTTAGGTAATAAAGAGGCTTTCGACAAACCCTATTAACAGATCACGCATATGCAAGACCTTTGGACTTACAATAATAATATGTAGTAAACAATAACAATAATAATGCATATTGACTCTAACCACTTCCGCTGTGCAGCTGTAAAGGCTTAGGAGGCTGCGACTGGGCCACAAGGGGCAATGTCCATTGGCGCCTGTGCGAGGATGTGGCATGTGTGTTACCAAGAAACAGAAGAAGAAGAAGAAGCAGTTGAAGTAGACGCAGTCGTAGACGACGACACAAATTTTGCGCTTAAGCAAATAAGAACAAATATTTATTTAGAAAAACAAACGCTGGCCATATAAAGGTACATACATACATATGTATATGTACATATATGTGTTTCCCAAGGGCCAACATAGGAAAACAAATCGGTAAAGGAAACACGTGCCCACTTAATAACTGTACCCGTTCCCTATCCCAACCATCCCGACTCTAGTCTGGGCACAAATCGAGGAACGTTTCATTCATTTTAGAATAACAGAAGTCAATATGATGTTCCTCCGTTTTCCCCTGCATAAAGTTGCAATATGTTGTGTATTAGTGGACATGAACCGTGGACACAGCCCGGTCTGGAGACGATTTCGGGGCATGTCGGGCTGAGACTCAGTCTCAATGGGCTGCAGAGCGCGTGCGCGGGCAGCGGAATACGCCCCCTCGAGATTAATGAGAATGTGTGTTCGGCATTTGTTTATTCAATGTGCCCAAGCGTCTACTGAATCCTTTCGCAGGACACTAGACGCTAGAGAGTGCCTCTGCGCACACTGCGTCTGTGTGGACTCGGTTTTCAGCTGCTGACCACACTGGGCATCGGGCATCGGGCATTGGGCTCATTACGCTGCATTCCACTTAAGCATGAGTTGGCCCTTTTCGCTTTGTCGCAATGATAAATGAGCGCGCGGACTTCTCTCTCTCTCTCTCTCTCTCTCTATCCTTTCGCTGTCATACGAGTCGTCGCATATATGACGAGAATCGTTGCAGTCGCCACATTGCTGAAGTTTGCATTTCCCCCGAACAGAGCCAACAATTAGTGACCGAGAGGCAGAGGCAGAGACATGGCTCGTGGCCAGCAAACAATTCCGCAGCGAGTGGTCCCAGGCGCAAACTGAAATCCTATAACCATTTGCACTAATTATCGAACGTTGAGCGCCTCGCAACATGAAACGCAGCACAGACTTGGACAGTTCCATTTAGATTTCCATTTCCACTTCCACTTCCATTTCCATTTGCATTTGCATCCGAATTTGCTGCGAAGAAAGTTCATTAATCAACGGGCAACGATCATTAGTCGAGTAGCTCCGTACAGTTGCGCTTTTGTCACATAATTTGCTGGAAAACCCCGATGGTAATTGTCCTGGCTGGTTCGCTTCCACCATTGGCCGACCCTCTGATATCTTGAATGGACCAAATCGAAACTCTTTCTTCGCCTTGTAGAGCAGCTGATGCGCCTCAGTGCTCTATTTGGCAAACAACAAAATGCCTTTGCTCTCGATAATACAGCCAGATAAGTGAATGAAGAAAGCAGGGCATAAAAAGGGCCCGAATCGGCAGGAAGTGCGGGCCCAGGTCCGGCCAGAAGGAACTCAATGTCCGTCTAACCGCATCAATTCCACTTCCTTGACCACAATATTATGGTTTGACCCGCCATCGATTATCTTATAATATTTGCCTGATATAAAAAAGAGAGAAACCGTGCTCGAATTTCTAGCTTATTGACAAATATTTCTCAAGATATTTCGCATTTCTGTTTGTTCTCTATCTCCATCCTCTATCAATGGCAGCAACTGCAATTGTTCGAGGCCGCATCCGAGCAGGTTTCACTGTACCGCTAGAGCGGTTTCGATTGCCAAAGGGCTTGAGTATCCTGGGGTACCTTAATCGAACCCGTAGACAATGAGAACAGTCAGAAGAAGGCTAGGCAAACAACCATAGAATATGCATATTCTCAGTTAGATTGACTATTCGTCTGTCGTTTGGTCCATCCGTAAGAGCCCAACGATCTCGTAAATTGTAAATATGATCGGAAGTTTTCCACTAGGAAGTACCCTGAACCCTACGCAGAGCTGATTTCAATCATGTTTCTTTTAAGGCCTTTTACACACGGAAATATAAAGACGAGCTCCGCTTTGGCTTTGATTTTACTATATTATTAGTTGAACTGAATAACATTGGCTAGAGATGAACTTTCTTAATGAATTCAGTTGTCAAAGCACATGTTTCCACTGTTTTCAAGTGGAGTTATGCAAAGATGGAAATATCAGTGTACTCCATCACAGAAGCAAACATAGTAAATTTGTATACAAGTTATGCCTAAATAACCAAATCAATTTATCGATTATTATCGATACTTAGCAAATGAGATTAGTTATCGAAAATAGAAATAATAATATCGGTCTGTGTATGGGATGCCGGAAAATACATTTAAAAGTGTACTTCTCTAGGTTTTGAAGATTGCTGAATTAATGCAAACGGAGAACGACTCAGCTCATTGCCCTGATCAAGAATATATACACTATATAGAGGTCTATCACGCCTTCTTCTGCATGTTACAGACATATTCGGACTAACTTTCTATCCTATGCTGAAATCTCATTTTTATGGGATAGGTAGGATGTACTCAACTTCAGATAGACCAAAAGGTTTCCTTTTAGCTATCCCTTAATATGCCTTTAATAAACATTAAGTGTTCTATTCCTGTCTCCGTTTTGTGCGAGCTTTATCCTTTGCCTAAAAGCGCCTATTTTCGTCCAGCTGTAGACATGTCTGCGCATGAGAGCTCAACCTCTGCTTCTACTCCTAATTGTGGGTTTGGCCACTGTGCCTGTTGGCTATCAGGCTATCAGGCTATCAGGCTATCAGGCTGTTAGGCTGTCGGGTGGTTGGGTGGTTGGGGGCAATCCAATTTTGGGCAAACTAATTCAACGGGATGTCTGCGCTATAAATATGTCAACGCGTCAAATTGATGAATGCGTACGCAGTGTCCATCCGGACAGAACAAAAGGTCAACCGCAAAATCGTACTCTCCATTCCGCAGATAGCCCACTACAGTGGTAACTGGCCCTGGCCACCCACACCCACACCCACACCCACATGGACAACACGCTGCGGGCTTAATGCATAAAGGGGTTGCGGCTGGGAATTGACAACAATTGTTGGGAAATTGCCAAAAGTGACCAAAACAGCGGTCAGCATTGCGCGCAGACCCTCTGCACAGCAGCGGAGCCCCTTCCCAATCATGACACGACCATCCGGTTTGTTATCATTAAGCAACAGCCAAAACAGGCGCAACCCTTTCTCTGCTTCGAATGTGGATCTGAATCTGAATCTGGGTCGGAGTCGGAGTCGGAGTCAGAGTCGGGGTCGGGTTCTAATAATGAAAATGCCATGCGTTGTCGCTGTCTATTTATTTATTAAATGCGAGCTCCATTCACATAGGGAGAAAGGAAGAGCGAGTGAGTGGGTAGCAGATGAGACAGACAGACAGACAGACAGAGAGATAGGCGAGACGCCCACACTGAGGGTCAGCTGGCACAGCTGTCACATTTTCTCTAAGCCAAACGTCCATCCGGCTGCTTGTCCGTCCGTTCGTTCGCATCTTTAATGAAGTTCCAGCGGCGGCTGCTGCTGCTGAAACTCGTTTCGATTTTTGCACAAAATGAAGTTAAAGTGGTGCTGATGCTGTCAATGGTGGTTGTTCTGCTGCTGTTGTTGCTGCTTCTTCTTGTTCTTGCTCTAGCTAGCTACAGCCACGCTGATTGGCTGAGCCAACAATTTCGTTGAATTGCGTACGATATTCCATATACGATCAACTTTAATCGAACGCAACGGAAAATGGCGCAACATTGAACGACTCCATTGCTCAATCTGCTGCAATATGGCGCAGCTCAACCGAAAGGGAATATAAACTGTAAAGCTATCAGAGTAACCGCTTACAGCTGCATATATACAAAGATATTAAAGTCGTGGACGAGCTTCACTGGGAGGGAAACTAAACCAAAGCAAACTGCGCAGACTCAACTTTTGCAAGCAAAGAAGTTGTCCAAGTCTTGACTTAGGGATAATTATAAGTATGAAACAAATTAAGTTAAATAACTTATAACTATATTTACATATATCGAAATGACTTATTTTCTTTCTACTTACTGCTGCCAATTGAATAAATCTACAAATATTGCCTCTCTATGCAGTTCTCATACACGTATGCCCATCCAATGCAACTGTTTTAAGCTTATAATTTATCTTTTATAAAGAGCATATATCCACTTTCTAAGTCTTCTCCTTTTTTCTCTCTCTCTCTCTCATTCTCTTGATATCTCTCTTTCTCTCATCTCTCTCTCTCTCTCTCTCTCTCTCTCTCTCTCTCATTCTCCTGATATCTCCCTTTCTCTCTTTCTCTCTCTCATTCTCTTGATATCTCTCTTCTCTCTCTCTCTCTCTCTCTCTCTCTCTCTCTCTCTCTCTCTCATTCTCTTGATATCTCTCTTTCTTTCTCTTTCTCTCTCTCATTCTCCTGATATCTCTCTTTTTTTTCTCTCTCTCATTCTCTTAATATCTCTCTATCTCTCTCTCTCTCCTTCTCTTGATATCGCTATTTCTTTCTGTCTCATTCTCTTGCTATCTCTCTTTCTCTCTGTCTCATTATCTTTCTTTTTATCTGTCTCTATTCCCTTCTTCTCCCTTCTTCCCTGTGTATTTTTGTATTTATTTGTCTTCTATAATTTCTAGTTCTTTCTCTCCATCTTCTCTTTTCTGTCGATAATTCTCTCTCTTTGTCTTTCTCTACTTTCCCTTCTCCTTGTCTCTACCTCTCTCGCTCTCGCTTTTTATCTCTCTCTCTCTCTCTCGCTTTTTATCTCTCTCTCTCTCTCTCTCTCTCTCTCACATTACTACATTTCCTTCCTCTGTCTCTGTTATTGTCTCTCTCTCTCTCTCTCTCTCTCTGTTATTGTCTCTCTATTGGCATCTCCTTTCTATTTTCTCTCCCCCCATTTTTCTGTCTCTATTCTCCCTTGTTCTTCTTCTCATTTTCAATCTCTTTTCCATTCTCTCTTTCTCTCCATCTCTATATTTTCTCTCTCTCTCTCTTTCTATTTTCTCTCTCTCCATCTACCTTCTATTTCTGGCTTTCCCTTTTTCCTATTTCTCTCTATTTTCTCTCCCTTGCCTCAAAGTGAAACATGAAGCTTTCACACGCAAACGCCTCATGCATGTGATGTGTGCTTTCATCCATTCTGGCTTACCCACTCTAGCAAAAGCTCACTAATACTAGCTCAAAGTCAGTTGCGCAATAAACACACATCGTATGCATGTTAAGACTGAATTTCAGACGACGCAACATGCGTGGAATTGGCTTTGTGACACAGAAGTCAGGCGACCATTTTGCATGTCTAAATCGCCTGTGGACTTAAAAAGACAGCTAAGTCGGGGACTTAGACAAAGCCTGGCATTGGCATTGGATTTGGATCTGGCTGTGGCTGTGGCTCAACAGGGATTGATGCACTTGTGCGAAGATTACGCGGCATCCTCACGTAATATTATGCGAGATTAACTTGGCACAGTCGAAAGTCGCACCTAGAGCTGAATGTGTGTATAGATTCGAGGCTAAAACTTTGGCCAAATATTTGCATTGGACTTCCACGAATAGAGAGAGAGAGAGATAGTTGGAGAGTGGCTGTAAAATATGATCAAATGATATTTTTTTCATAATTTTTGCCAAGAATTTTTGCGAACGAACAATGCACAACAGTTGTTGATACTGACGCACATTTTGTCACCTACAAAACTCGAGTGACAAAAGGCTTAAATCGCTTAAGGAACATATAATCTGATGGATTTCGGTTGCACGCAGAGAGAGAGAGAACCGTTTTTAGTTTCAGATGAAAAATGAAAAATGCAAAAAAAAATGAACGGAACTGAGGAACTCGGGAACTCGGAACTCGTGGAACAAAGGAGGGCAAAGAAGTTAGGGCCAAGCCGGCTTTAGAGGGTTAAATGCTCATATTACGCTGGCTGGCCAAGAGTCAGCCAAATGGCCAAAAAGAGTTATGTGGAACGGTAAAAACCCGGACTTAACGCTTAGCCTCACTTGATTCTATCGTGCGCTTCCGTTTTCAAGAATAGATCCTGTCCTAGATGAAGATCGTGCGAATTGACAATTGACACAATTACCAAAAGGAGAAAAGGACTCTCACTCTCTGTCTCTCTCAGTTTCTCTCTCTCTCTCTCTCAGTATCTCTGTCTTTCAGTTTGACAGCAATTGTCTGGGCCAACAGAAAGGCACTCACTGTGCGCTCTCCACATCGAGATATATGCATATAGCTATATGGACTGCTTTGCCCTCCTACTCCTTTCTCTAACGGGGTTTTGTAGGCGGCTTTGCGTTGACAACAATGCGTCCAAAAACAAACAAAAAAAAGTGAAAAAGGTGTTAAAGGTTTTGCGGAACCGCTTGATAGATTGACCGAGAGCATTCCAGACTCCGTTTCATCAAACTACTTCATAACTGCGGCTTATGAGGGCCCGCTTTGATTAACTCACGCAGTCTTTCAATCAGTGACTCTCTCTCTCTCTCTCACTATGTGGAGATAACGGTTTAGGCTCCCTGACAATGGCTGCTGGCAGCTAATCAACGGCAAAATGCATAAAATTAAGTGAACTCGGAACAAAGCGAGCCTAGCAAAGGGTACGCCATAAAGGGTCTTAATCGGGCTCTGAGTGTGCGGGGCACAGATCTGACACTGACATGCTGTCTATCTACCACTCTCTCTCTCTCTCTGTCTCTCTCTCTATTTCTCTCTCTCTCTGTCTCTCTCTCTCCTGTGCTGAGTTATTAGAAATATTTCACATTTGATCTGAAGTTACAGTTGCAATTGTTATTGGACATAGCTGTACCATCGTCCTCATAACTGTACTCGCTCGATCCCACACTCTGCGTATCTCTCTGTCGCTCATGCACGGTTCTCACACATTTGGCGACAGACAATGCCCCTAAACGTTGACAGTTCATCAAAACGAATGATGCATGCAAAATTAACGCTGCTCATACGAAGCCAAACCAACAAAGCACCCTACAATCTGAGTCTGTTCGGTTGTCAGGCGCGACTTGTGCGGCTGAGTAGGAAGAAATGCATATAAGAATAGATCATATGTACTTCTGACTAGCTCCGATATACGGCGGTATATGCCTAATACTGTCTAGATGGATACAGACTATAATGTATATAATATTTGTCAGACTGACATTTCCTAATTTCTATAAAGAATATCGGAATGGATTAAAAATGTAGGTGGTATTCCTTACCTATTAAAATGTTCAGAGATACCTGAAATCCCTTATCTCAACTATACAAAGTCTAAGCTCTACTTAACTTATCTTCAATAAGAATATATATATATTCATATATTTTTCATTTTCCAGTATCCTTTATCACATATTCATAAGTATTTGTTATTTATATCATTTGTTTGCATACTTTACTCTACTCTTTTTCATAACCCATTTCGTGTGTAGCGCACACTCTGTGTGTCGCCTAGGCCGCTTCGCACCCGTTCGACGGCGTTGCCAGTCTCTCTGATGCACCATGAAATGTTGCATTTCTTGTCGGGCCATTGTCCGCGCCGGCCATTTCGTTTCCAACAATTTTGTGCGAATGGGCGTTGACACACACAAACTGCTACTCCCACGTTGTGACTCGGTTAGTCCTTGGGCTCGGGTCCTGGGGCGTTGCCGCTGCCATTGCCAAACAACGGCTACAATGCGCCTGGCGTAAGGAAGTAGCTAGTTAGCTGTGCCCATTTAAATAACACTCTCCGGCTATTCAGGCTCTTGTACAACCAAATTGACTTCACTTCCAAGACATCCGGGTGGCCAGCGATGCCTCATCCGTCATCATTCTATATCGATTAATAGCCGTTAAATCTTATATCATTGTCAGATATAGTCTTCATAGATAGCTATGGAATGTATCTGCATTCATCTATAGAGTATCTATATGATATGAGATATTTTGATATAGAATCTATATATGTATGATATAAGATCTGTATGTAGATCAATATTGTGCCATATAGAATGTATATAAATCTTTGTTATATGACATTCATTATATGGATCTCTTATATCATATAACGTATGTAATGTAAAATCTTTGTAAATTTATACAAGATGATGGATGTATATGAGATAGGATAAAGATCGATAATTAGATGATATGAAATCTATAGATTGAGCTATATTATTATACTTTTCTGGACTAGGATATATTTTTGAGTAGGAGATTTTAAGAAATCTTATTATTATCTTTATCAATGATAATAATGATGATGAGAGATAGTAACAGTAAATCAAATTCCTATATTGTATTGGAATACATTTTCTATATAGCGTATTCAAATAACTTAATACCTGACGATACAGCTGAGACTGAGAGCAGCTGGATTATCATCATGGCTCAGACCCGACATATTGAGCTGACAATTAGCATCGAAAGTTGTCTCCGTTGCAGAAGTGTCGAGCGTCTGCGGCTGCCGGCAAATGACAACCTTTGAGGAGTAATCAAAACCTTAGTAATTGGCACTGTAATGCAATACTCGAGCGATGCCGAGCGATGGTCATTAGACGGGGCTTATCTATATACATATTAAGGATCGGTGCGCTTCACTGGCTGTCCATGAATGGGCAGAGAGAGGGAGAGAGAGAGTCGAGACTCGAGTCCGTCTGTTCTCAATTAAAAAATGCCATAATTGAGCAGCATTTGGGGCAATGGCAATGGGAATGGGAATGGGAATGGGATTATGCATAGCAGACGAGCAGCAAATGCCTCAAGTATAGGATAACAATTACCTAAAGGATTTGACCACGGATACGGAAGCTAACGCTGTACCGTACTTAACTTGTGTCTTTTTTTTGTGTTTTGTGTTTTGCGTTTAGTCTTTGCCATTCTTTCGGGCCTTTGGCATTTTTCGATACTTCCGTGACGGAAGTGTCTCGACCTGAGCCCGACAACCGACCATTCGAGTATCCTTTGGTCCTCGTTTGTATCTCTCTCGCTCCATCTCTTGGCCATTATCTGTGCTGCGTGGCAAGTGTCTGGCTGTTTGTGCACTTTGCATATGAAAACAAACAAGTGAACGGCTGCAAATAGCTCGGAGACTTAAGAGGAGAGAGTGAAGAAGGGAGGGAGAGGCAGACACAGAGAGAGGGTAACACACTTCAGTGCGCTTTTGTGGCATTTGAGCGGCACACGTGTAATCCTTGGCCACTTCCAAGACACTAGACAGATTGCTAATAGCATTGCTTCCTCATCCAGCTCTCTCCCTCTACCTCGTCGGACTGCAACTACTTCCTCATTAGGCAGCTAGCTGTGCACTTCACCTGAATTGCTTGATGGGCTTATGGAACCAAAATACAGCTCTAAACACAACAATTTTTAAATCATTTTTAAGCCCCGGCCACGTCTACGTCCTCGCCGCTGCCTGCATCCATGTGCAATCCTTTGTTTCGTAACTTTCAGCTAATGCCATTTCCTCTCTGGCATATTTATATCTGTTATTGCTGCAGATATCCTCTCGACCAGCTCTCGTCTGCTTCTTCATCGCCCGTTTGATATGCTTTAAATGGAGGCAGGTAGCTCGCTCGCTCGCTTAGATTATTCACAGAGTAGTCGACTTGGCCTACAATAAAAAGTCTGGCAACGACAAAAGCCAAGGAGTTAAACGCGATTCCGCGAAGCCGAACTGAACTCAGCCCGTAACCGAAAACCCCTTTTAGTCAATTAGTCGCTGATTTTCTTTGTGCTCGCCGTTTTTTGGCTGAAATTATAATAAAAATCGCATTCACAATGAGCGCGCGAGAACCCTTTGGCAGCGCTGTGCACGTTTTACGACGTGTCCTGGCCAAAAGGAGAAGTACCCACAGCCATAAACACCCATATATGCCGTAGATATAGAAAGAGCTCATCCATAATTTTGACCTGTAGGTTTTTTATTTTTCGCCGAACTGTTTTCATTATGCAATAAAAAACGTTTTCCAAACTCAGCCTCTGCTTCGCCCACATTTGTGTAGCAGCAACCCGTTCGGAGCGCCCTACCTGGCCTGGCCTGGCCTGGCCAGGCCGTTGTTTTTCTTTTTTGCGCTGGCATAAAAAACACGCTCAAGGACGCCAGGAGGAACGGTAAAGGATTGCACAAATATTGCATCTTTGTTGCCGCGGCCAGCGGCCAGCTCAATTATGTCTCTCGTCGGCTTTATGGCATCTGCTGGTTCCCTTCTTTTTTACGGTCCGCCGGATCGGCATGGTTATATTTTTTTTCGCTGAATCTGGTTTTTACGGCGAAATTTGCAACTCTTTGGCAACGGACGCGACTTTTTATGGTCAGCAGGTAAATGACCAACTCAATGAGCTCTTTTCCCTGCCAGCTAAATGCGTGTGTGTGGCCGAGTGGCTGAGTGGGTGGGTGTATGGGTGGGTGTGCTGCGTTTTAGTTTAATCCACCATTTTTACGGTTGGATTAGCGTTGGATTAGCATAAGCTCGTGGTTTTTTACAGATAATTAGCTGGCGAAATGTGCAAAATCTTTGCCAATTATCTCTTCTCTCATTCTCCCACTCAATGAGCCACTAAAAAGTGAATGAGCTGCGATTCCGAGCAACATCTGATTGATAGGCACATGCGAGTGTGTGTGGGCTGGACTAGACTATACGTCTAACAGGCTGTTATATTGGATACTTATATTAGGCTGACTCTGAGCAACTGAAGTTTCCCGGGAATAGTTGTTAATAGTAGTGATCAGAGCTGCAATTGCCGTAGACTTTGAAATAGTGGGAATAATACGATATCAAACTACAGACAAGTTGTGATAAACACTGATGACCAGAAGCGAATAAATTATATATATAGCAGTTTCAGTATATAGCTCAATTATATGTAAGGTAGTCTTAATATATAGTTCAATGATATATACATATAGCAGCCGTAGTATCTAGCTCTACTAAACAAACTACTTATAGAATCAACGGACTACATAACGAATACTTCACGAGATTCTATAGGATGGACAGAGTTCTATAATCACAGAAATTCAGAGTTGTCTGCTACTCAGGACAAATGGAATATCCAAAGCCACTTAATCTTCGATCTCAATGAAAACAATTAAAACATCCCAGAGAGTTAGTCCAATATGAAAGTCTTTTAGCATAGACTACATATTAACAAAAATTAAGAGTAAAGGAAGACTTGTGCTAGATAATATATAAGGTATAAACTGATATTCAATATTCTTTGCCCAAGTGCATTAGATCTCTTCAAGCTGCCCTTACTGCATGCAAAGCTCTGCAGACACAGAACAAGCTATGCAAAGGCCAAGTAAGGACTCTTCCCTTTACATGTATATCAGCCCAAATCAATAATAATTCATAATTGCCAGAGCTTTACCTTAAGTCAGTTAACTCTATCGTAGATCTTTTTGGGCTATGTGATTTTGATATTTGATTAGTTATTGACCCACTTGAGGTTAGGCACTTCCGCTCGTCGCGGCTTTGTATATTTTTTCCAAAAACGTTAAGTCGCACAACCGTTACCAGGGGCCAACAGTTAAGTAAAGTTAAACAAAGGCTAGCTATCCCACGCTCCGAGCAAAGGATGTGCCGGGACAAGTGGGCAAACAGATAGATCGATACATATGTATGCCTGTCTGACAATGGCGGCGACACTTGTTTGTCGGCATGAATCAAAACTCGAGAGACTGGTGATTGCCAAAAACTGCACGATTTGGCCTTAGCGCGAGCTCGCTATGCTTCCTGGAAGGCTTTTGGCCAGTCGAGCGACGCTGCCTGGTTAAGGAAGGATGCGCTAACGCGCGAAAGGCTCGCCAGCCTAATTTTCATAATTTGTCACGCACAATCATTTGTGTAAGATGTGCATAAAATTTGCAAACACACACACACACACACACACACACACACACACACACACTAGTCTGGGCTGGGCAGCAAAAGGATTTCGCAGACAAAAGCGCAAAACAAACGGATTTAACTATTCGTAACCCTTGGCCTTAGTAGCCTAGCTCTGTCTAACTACCTCCCTTTCACTCTCGCTCTCTCTTGCTCTCTCTCTTTCGCTCTCTGCATGCTCACTCTTTCGAATGCCCGCTGTGGCATGAGCTTAGGTCGTAATTGCTTCTAGAACAGCTCCTAATATCGCCTCAGCCCTGGCCTCAATTCCGCTCATACATATATATAATCATCATTTAGCATCATTTTGCTAGATATAAATCAGATTGCTATAGATTATCTAAAAATATATTGAGTTGGTGGCTAAACTCAGGTTTACATACACAGCTACATTTATGTTTCTTAGCTCTTTATGTTTCTTAGCTTCAGCTTTAGATCAATTGAGCTAAACTTTAACTAAGTTTTCATTGCTCCGTTATCATTTCGAATTTGCATAAGTTTAGAGAGATTTGAATTACATTTTTAGATGATTCAATATTAGCTACGTTACGATCTACTTTACCATCAAGTCTTTGCTTTTCTATAGGTTTTCCTAGCTAGTTCTTTAGAGGTCCTTCCATAAGAACTTAGCTTCAACTTTACCTCTGTCTCAGCCCCGAACTCATTTTGTTGTTTAGCTGAGTACAAGCGAAGGCTGAACAGAAGTTGATCAGATTATATAAATCTAAATGAAGTAGAGCTCAGAGGAGACTAGAGCCCAGAGCCTAATGCCTAGATCAAGTTTATTTCATTTAATTAGTTTGCCAAAAGTATTTTTTATTCAGATTCTAGAAACATACAAAATTAAAGTGATAAATGCATATAATAATAATCATTTGTTCATATAGTAAAATATTCGAATATTCAGATATTCCTACATATATCATATATCAGACGAAAATAATAAATACTTTCATATATGTACTATATCACATCATATCATATATGTACTACTTTCATGTATCTATATATCATATAGATACAATATCATCATACATGTACATATATGTCTACCACATATTATCATATAAGGGCATCTTATATATATATCATATAAACATCCCGTATATCATATGAAAAACCCAAAAAAGAGAAACATTTTCCCGAAATGAATTAAGAATAGAAAAGCAACTCGCAAGAAATTGTAATACGCCAAATGGAACCCAAAAAAACAAAGCAGAAAGAAAAAAAAAAACAAACAAAAAACAAAAATTTTCGCGAAAACTGCATAAAACTAATGCAAAAATATATATATATTTGAAGACGAAGCGGAAAATGTGAGGAAAATAGTGGAAATCGAACAACGTAAAGGGTCAAGCGCTGGCAAACCTCAACAACCCTCGTAAAACCCTTTGAGGCTGAGCGAGAGTGAGAGCGAGCGAGCAAGCGAAGCAGCATGCCAGTGTGAGAGAGAGCGCGAGCGAGCGAGCGAGAGAGTGAGAGGGAGGGAGTGAGTGAGTGAGTGTGCGACTCACCCCTTTGCCTTTGCTCTGGCCCAGTGCGCGGCGACTACCTGACACAGCTCTGACTCCGACTCCTTGTTGCGGCCGCCATTTTAGTGCGAGTGCAACGGTAAATGAATGAATCGTACGGCCGCTGCGTCGGCGTATAAAAGGCGGCCGGAATGTCGTTTCGAAATCAGTTAACGTTCGACAACGTCAGCGTGCAGACAGACGACACACACACACACACAGCCGCACATCCGCACACCCGCACACCCGCTGCACACACACCACGACAACACACACAGCAACAACAACAGTTTTGAGCAACGCTTTGGAATAGCAGCAAACATGTTGATGCACGAGAAACTCTTGGCTGGGCAGTTCTTTGATCTGAAGACTGGTAAGTGTAGCCACGCCCCCTCTCATCAGTGCCAAGCCCGCATTTTAACACGCTCCCTTCGCCCTCTCTCTCTCTCTGTCTCTGTCTCTGTAGATCGCAAGCCGTTGCTGCATCATCATCATCCTCATCATCACCTGCAGCAATATCAGCTGCCGCACAGCCAATTGCAGCAGTCGCACCACCTACACCACCACCAACAGCAGCAGCAGCAGCAACATCACCAACAACATCAACAACAACAGCAACAGCAGCAGCAGCAAGCATCCCATTTGAGTCTGCCCAAAATGGATCTGTATGCCGCCTACGCCTACCAGCAACAGTTGCTGGGCAGCGCAGCCGCCGCCGCAGCGCTCAGCCAGCAACAGCAGCAACAGCAGCAACAGCAGCAGCAACAACAGCAATCAATTGCCGCTGCCGCTGAGGTGCTGGACTTGTCGCGTCGCTGCGACAGCGTGGAGACGCCGCGCAAGACTCCCTCGCCCTACCAGACCAACTACAGTTACGGCAGCGGCTCACCCGCCGCCTCGCCCACAGCGATTCCCAGCAATCTGCTCTACTCCGCACAGGCAGCCGTCGCCCAGCAGCAACAGCAGCAGCAGCAACAGTTGGCGTCGCTCTATCCGGCTCTTTACTACGGCGGCAGCATCAAGCAGGAGCCGAACGGCGCTGCTGCAGCCAAGAGCGGCAGCAATGCCACCGCCAGCCTCTTGCAGACCTTTGCCGCCGCCTCGGCTGCAGCGGCAGCTGCTGCCGCCGTCTCGGCCAGCGCTGTGGAGCACTCGCCGCGGCCAGCGAGCAATGCCAGCACCATGCAAATCGATGTTCTCGAGGCGCCTCAGTCGCCACCGGCGCCAGCCAGCGAAAGTCATCAACTGCACGGCAGCAGCAGCAGCAGCAGCACCACCACCACCACCAGCCACACGACTCCCACCAGTAGCACCACCGCACCACTGTCCATAGCCGGAGGCGTCGATGGCAGCAAGAATACGCGTCCGTTCAAGGCCTTTCCCCGTGATCCCCTGGTGATCGCGGCCAACTTCGCTGCGACGGATGTGCTGCTGGACAACCCGCGTGTGGAGCGCTATACGGAGTACCGCAAGCGCGTCCTGGAGCAGATCCGCAGTTCGAATGGCGGCGCTCGCACCGTGACCAATCCGAAGATGCGACGCACTAACTCGCGCAGCGGCAGCGTCAACGAGGGCAGCAGCTCCAACAACAACAGCGAGAGCGAGGACCGCGCTGCCGCCGAGGAGTCCAGCGACTGCGACTCCCACGCCGGCAACTTCGAGAAGCTGTCGGCCACAGCAGCGGGCGCTGGAGCAGCAGCCGCCGCCGCAGCCGGCACCCCCATCGGCGGCGGCAGCCAAGTGAAGGACGCGGCCTACTATGAGCGTCGGCGCAAGAACAATGCTGCGGCCAAGAAGTCGCGCGATCGCCGTCGCATCAAGGAGGACGAGATCGCCATCAGGGCGGCCTATCTGGAGCGCCAGAACATTGAGCTCCTGTGCCAGATCGACGCGCTGAAGGCCCAGCTGGCCGCCTTCACCGCCAAGGTGGCTGTCTGAGCAGCGATGGCCGATCGATCGATCGCCAGACTACCAGCTGCTTGTTGCGTTGAACGCGTTCGAGTCTCAGTTCCGTTTGGTCTCCACAATTCGATTTAAGCCAATTTTTTTTCTCTAGGAGGGGCAGCTTATCTGTGAATACTTTCATACTGTTTCTTCTAAGACACACTCACTGCTTCTACTTCGTACAGTCTGCGGTTCCTATATTTAAGCACATTATTATTATTACTTTTTTTCGCCTCAAGTATTTTAAGTACTTTAAGTTCGAGGGCTTTTAGCGCAAAATCTCACCAGTTAATTAATATACAAAAGAAAACACACACACACACACACACACACGAATTATCATATTGTATAGTACAAGAATATTTCCTAAGCAACTCTTTTTTTTCATATCTCTAAGCAATAAAAATACATTTTTCAAAATAACGCTTCAAGTTTTCCTGATCAACCAGCGCCATCTAGAGCTCAATGCTGCCTTGCTGCAAGCCAAGCTGTGTATCATTCAGCTTTTGTCAGTGCGCACGCAAGCAGTATGAATGCATTTTTGGCATCTTTTTGATACGATAAGACTCCTTTACGATATAACGGCAGTTAAACTGCTGCAAATATCAATATATTCTACTTAGCTATGCTTCAATGGGTGGATAGTAAAATTTAAAGGTACATATATTTGTACAGGAGATCAACAGCGATCCATGAAATCTGGCATCTATGGAGTATCTGTACTATTTTGCTCTAGCTCCGATAAGGGAATAAAGCGAATATTTCATCTTTCTAGTTTTTTTATAACAGCTTCAAAAGTAGATAAGTAGCAAGTTGGCTAGACTCTCCCGCCAGACCGCAAGGGAGAACCCAGCCAATGGAGCCGAGTTACGGCAGTTCGTATTCTGATGTGACAAACACAGTATCTATTATTCATCAAACTGTTAAAATATTATACAAATATCACCGAATATCAAGTCTATTGTCATGGAAGTAGGACTCAGCTCTCAAAATCACTACAGTAGTAACTTAACTTGTATATTTAATACCCAAAATTCTGAAAATTATATTTCTAAATAACAATAAATCATAAAGTATTTCTCATTCCTTATAATTAATATATCATTAATTTAAGAAAAATATTATAAGTACACTTCGTAGCTTTGCATTGAGCTTGAACGTATGTATGTATATTTACTGACTTTTTTAGACTCTATACATACATACATACATACAGTAGATATAGATATTTCAAAGCTAATCAATATCAATATCAAATGTCAAATTTGTCTTGTTCAGCTTGTTTGACGAGTTTGCTGTTGAGCCCTCATCGCAGTGGCGCCATCTGTTGCATGAATGCTGTGAAAACCTTAAGTGCGGCTTACGTTCTTACGTAGCAAGCAGCTTTTGTTAGCCTTAGCTGGAAAATACAAAACTAAACAGAGTTTTATATTTTTATCAATTTTTATTTTCAATTTTGTTTTGTTTTAAGTTTTTTTGTTTGTTTTTAGGCTCGTCCTACCGTTTCTGTTTTTGCTTTGTTTTTTATTTTTTCATTAATACTAAGTGTACGCATTAAAGGTAACATATATATATGTACGTATATATATATATTATTTAAATGTTAATTGTTAAGTCATTCATTAATTGTAGGCTTACTAGAAATTGTTGTTTGTTTCGTTTAATCAGCTATGTCGCTTCTCGAGTTATATAATTACGATCTACTACTACGGCCCCAACAGGCTTAAATGAACAACAGCTTCATTATCGCTTCTTACTCCCCTCCTCTCCTTTCCTCTCTTCTCATCTCCTATCCTCTGCTCTTTTGTATTAGTTTGCTAGTGTTAGTTTTAGTCATAGTTTCGTTTTTAGTAAGTTTACAGTTTAGTGTGTTGTTGTATTTCCGTTTAGCTTGTTATAAGATTAGTTTGAATTGTTGTTGTTTATGCATCGTATAAGGCTAAGACGTTCACTAAACTAATCTCTTGTATTTGCATTTGTTTTCATTTATATTTTACATTTGAAATATTTTACAGTTTCATCGCGCTCCCTCGATTCAGTTAACAAAGTCTCGACAACAATTATTTGCTAAAATGCCAGCGCCTCGTAAGGCTACAATTTCAGTGGGCGGGTGGCGTGGTATGGGAGGGCTGTTAAAATGTGTATAAGTTATGCATAGTTTTAGTTATTTGTTTCGGCTGTGTTCAGTTTGGGTATATTATTCAGTAAGGAGAACTTTTCGCATTTCTTTTTTATTTTATTTCTTGTATCTTTATTTTTGTTTTCAATTTATATATATATATATATATATATATATATATATATATATATATATATATATATATATATATAATACGTATATATATATATATTTATTGATATTTTTATTCATTCTTAATTGCATTAAAGTTAATTATAGAAAAAAAATGTTTATATATATATATATATTTATATATATATATATATATATATATATATATATATATATATATATATATATATATATATATAGTTATAGTTAAAAAAAAGCTAATTTACACAATTATAAGTGACATCTTTAAGGATGTGGTGCTGGAGAAGGGAGGGGGTCGGGGGATATACAATTTCTGTGTTTAATCTAATAAGTTGTTACGTACAAGAACTCTCTCTCTCTCTCTATCTCTCTCTCACACACACACACACATACTTAAATTTATATATACTTTCCGCCTTATATAGATTTAGAGATATATATTTATTGGTATATACAAAACAGATGCACGTCTTTGCAAAGTATGATCTAAAAAGAGGGGGGGGGAGTACATCCGGAAAATAATGCTTGAATTGTATGCGGCCTCGGGCAACTCACATGACGTTACACAACACTACAACTAAGTCAGGCCATATGCAAAATTTGTAACTATATGTGTGCATACATATATATTCTATATACTTTATCTGAACGTTTTAGCCACACCGGTTAGAAAGAGACGGAACGAAGGAGTAAACATTAATGTTATGGAGTTTTCGGCTATTTTGGTCTAGTCATGGACCGACTATGTAGGCTGAATACCCATATATGCCAGTCGCACAACTGAAGATCTTTATGGAAGTACAATATAGATATAAATAATGGAATCGGAGGCGATTTTATTGCTAAACTACATTCGAATCTCTGGAGCCTATATATGTATATATCTATATATATATTTTGATCAGCTTCTGATTGCAAGTTGTCAGATCGAATACGTACCCCAATGATTTAGGCATCAATAATATTTCTATGGCAGCTATATGTATGTATATGCTAAAAGCTAAATACATATATATAAATACATATATATATACATATATATATATATATATATATATATATATATATATATATATATATATATATATATATATATATATATATATATATGTTTGTAGTTTCTATATGTTGGTTTTTTACTAATTTAGTTTGGAATTCGGCTTTTGTGTGTGGCTCTTCGCTTGAGTACAAAACAAAGTTGCTAGCAATTACAATCAGATCATATATATATATATAAATATATATATCTCACGCAATTGCCAATTGCAGAAAATAAATAGTTAACATTTATCTAAGGCTCTCAAGGAATTGCTATCTGATTTGACATAAAAGACAAGTGTTACGAACCCAATCACTGCGGGTTCGATTTGTGTATATTTTGTATATTACATATGGGCGTGGGGTGCGGGAGGCGAGGCGGGTTTAAAGTAAAACTGTGTGTGTGTTTCTTTATGCTATTTGCTATACAATTGGATGTGTTTTGTTTTGTGTTTCTCGCCGTCTTGCACTTATGTGATGTTTTTAGCTTAGTGTTTTTTTTTTTTTTTTGTATATATATACCTAGGTTCATTTATCTGCGACACACACACATACACACACAAAACATTGGGTGTCAATTTATGAAGTATTTTTTGTTTTCTTTTGCAGTTACATAAAAAATTTCGTTGCTACTTAAAAACTAAATTTGCACTTAGCTTATAATTGTATATATATACACATACACACACATATATATATATATATATATATTTATCAATATATATAGTATATAAGTTGTTTGTGTATTTACCTATGCATATGCCTGTGTGTGTGTGTGACTGCGTGCGTGTATGTGTGTGTTGCAATATATATATTGTTGTTAACAATGTTTCTTTATTTTTCTCTTTAAATTATCTATTATTTTGCTTCTTCCCTTCTTTGTGCACATACACGCACCTCTCTCTCGCTCTCTCTCTCTCTCTCGCTCGCTCTCTCTCTCTCTCTCTCTCTGTTCCTCTCTGTATATATGTGTGCGTGTGTGTGTGCACGCAACTAAATTAGAGTGTAAAATCTAAGTGGATGCTCTGGTTTCTTGTTTATGCACTTAATCGTTTAAATTAGTTAACAGTATAAAAAAAAATGAATTGCTCTTAAACGTAGAATTTAGAAGCTTATTTCCTACGGATAATCAAATATTACAATGCACGTATCAATAATAATAATAATAATAATGTAATAATAATCATAATAATAATAATAATAATCGTAATAATAATAGTAATATTATGTTAATAATATTGTTTTAAAAAAAAGATACTTTTTATTTATTAATTTTGTTGTTGTATGTTTTGTGTTTTTGTTTTATAACCAAAGGAAATTTGCCTTTTTTGTTAGTGTTGTCTGTGTCTATATATGCGAGTGTGTGTGTGTGTGTGTGTGTGTGTGTGTGTGTATGTGTTTGTGTGTGTAAGTGTGTATGTCAGCAACAATGCATACTATGTGGAGACACACATGCATACATACATATGTACATTAGTAGTGGTATGCATTATATGTACGTAATTGTAGATGTTTTAACATAATTTTAACTACTTCGAACAGTGCTTAGATTTAACAATTATAACATTGTCGATGTTGTTGTTGTTATTATTGTTGTTATTGTTGTTGTGTTGTTGTGTTGTTTGTCCAATATACGCATTCTTACTGTTTTATATTTTTGCTTTAGTTGCTGTTTTAGTTCTGCCAGCCTAGCCTTGCTGTTGTCAACGCTCTTGTTGTCCGTTTATCCGTGTTGTCTGTCACCTTATTGTTCTTGTTTTCTGTTCATCTTGTTTCTTTTTTTCGATCATTTTGTTTCGTTTACTACTAGTTCTAGTCGCGTTGCTTCCTGTGGTGGTGATGCGATCGTCGCCGATGCGAATGCGATTTGTGGCCGCTGCTGTGGGACTTGCCGTGGTGGGTTCTGCTGTTGGACGACGCAGCCGTCGCGGCCGTTACCTACAGCGTCTCCTCAAAGGCAGCCATCAGATCGCTCTGCATGTTCATATCAATTTGGCCAGCCATCTGTACATGTAATAAACAAATATTTATAATCGTTGTCAAATTAGATTAGACTCAATTGAAGATTAGCCTGTCGCTGAGCTGAGCCTATTGGGAAGCCCAAATTAAGTTAGCTTCTGTCTCAGCTCAGCTCATCTCGGCTGCCTTGGTGTTTGCGTTCATTTACCGCCTCGCGTCTGCGTCGCTCCTGTTCGGCACGTCGCTGCTCCGCGCGCTTGGCAGCTGCACGATCCTGCGGCGATTGCTGCGCAGGCGAGTTCTGGCCCGGCGACGCCTTGATGTCATCCATGCGCGTTATCTGCGGCTGAGCATCGTGCACGCTTTTACTACAAGAGAAGAAGGAGAGAACAAGCACATAATGACACGTTGACAGCAGAGACTTCTCGTTGAGCACTAACCGTCCACTTTCCATGGCACCCAGGGGCGAGGCAGACAGCACTGAGGCGGAGGCCGCTGCGGTGGCTTGCGCTGCTGCCGCTGCAGCTGCAGCCGCCGCTGCTGCGTGCTGAGCCTGGGCATTGCTGGCGGCCTGGTGGCCATTGCCAGAGACAGTGCCACCAATTGAGACGCCGCCACCAATGCCCAGGTTGCTGCCGTTGCTGCCGCTGGCAGCACTGCCACCGCCGCCGCCACCGCCAGCACCACTGCTGTTGCCGCCGCCTTGACTGCTGGAGCCGGTGGTGCCGATGTTGCCGCCAAGGCTGCTGTTACTGTTGCTGCTGGTCGCGCCGCTGCCGATGCCACCGCCGCCACCACCGCTGTTGCTATTGCTGCCGGTATTGGCCAGGTGTCCGCCACTGGCGCTGCCGCCGCTATTGACGCCACCGCCAACAGCACCGCCGCTGCCACTGCCGGCACTGCCAGGCCCGTTGCTGTTACTGCTGTTGTTGCCGCCGCTGCTGCTGCCCATGCGCGATGCGTCTGTGGCGCTGCTGCTCGCCCGATCCCGTTCGCCGCTGCTCTGCGATCCCGAGAGCGCTCCCGAATTGCCGACATTGCTGATGCTGTTGTTGTTATTGTTGTTGTTGCTATTGCTGTTGCCGACGCTGGTCGCATTGGCGGGCGTGATGGCGAGCGCAGCTGCTGATGCAGCAGCCGCCGCTTGTGTCGCTGCGACTGCGGAGGCAGCGGCAGCAGCAACGGCCGCTGCTGATGCGGCCGACGAGGACGAGGAGGACTTGTGATGCTTCCGCTGCTGCTGCTGCTCCTTCTCGGCAGCCTCCTTCTGGTGCTTCTTCTCCTTCTCGGCCGCTTCGAGCAGTTTGAGGCGATCGCGTTCTTTGGCTTTGTTGCGGAATTGCTGGAACGAGTCCATGGCCGGCTTGGGCTTGGTCGACGTCGTCGCCGTGTTCTGTGGCGAACTGGCCGATGCCAGCGACGACCAGGAGCTGGCATTCTTCAGATTCTGCTCAACAGTCTTGAACACCTGGAAGCCGCCGTGCGCACCCACGCCGTGCATCTTCAAATCGGAGGGCGATTGCTGCGGTGGCAGCACCTTTTGATGTTGCTGCTGCTGTTGCTGCTGCAGCTGCTGTTGCAACTGTTGCTTGTCGGGCGGGCTGGGCATCATCGACTCAATGGGCTTCGGTATGATTAACATCTTGTTGGCCGCCTGACTGCCGCCCTGCTGCTGCTGCTGCTGATGATGGTGTTGCTGCTGCTGCTGTTGATGCAAATGATGGTGTTGCTGCAACTGCTGCTGCAGTTGCTGCTGCTGCAATTGTTGCTGCTGCTGCTGCAGTTGTTGTTGCTGCTGCTGCAACTGCTGCTGCTGCTGTTGCTGATCACCGTCTTTGTGCTTGCCACCCGCATTGCCCATCATCATGGCCGCCATCGGCATCACGTGATCCAGCAAGCTGGACGAAGACATATTGAGATTATCAAAGCCTGGCATCCCACTGAAATCGGCCACGTTGTAGCCGTTGTTGTGCGCCTGCTGTTGCTGCTGCTGCTGTTGCTGCTGTTGCGTTTGGTGGCCATGCGGCTGCTGCTGCTGCTTCTGCTGATAGGCAGCCGTCGCCATATCCAAATTAAAGATGGGGTTGTTCAGCAGATGGTTACCATTCATGCCAGCCACATTCTCCACGCTCTTCGACAGTAGCTCCGTCATGTAGTCCATTTGTTGTTGCTGCTGCTGCTGTTGTTGCTGCTGCTGTTGCTGCTGCTGCTGCAGTGCGAATTGCTGTTGCTGCTGCTGCGTCTGCTGCTGATTGCCGCCTGGCTGCTGCATCAGGTGCGCCTGGTGGGCCATTAAAAAGTTATCCGTCAGCGAGGACTTGCCCGTGGAGGAGGCGCTGAACTCCAGGGAGGCCAGCGACTGCTCCACGGGATCGTCGAATTGCGGTATCTGCTTGAGGCCGGCGGCTAGCGAGGCGCTCGACAAGCCATCGTTGACGCCCATGCCCGCATTGTTGTTGTTACTGTTGCTGCTGTTATTATTGTTGTTGTTATTGCCGGTGGAAGCGAGCGCCGCTGTGAGCGCCGCATGATGATCGCTCATATCGGGCTGCTTGTGCAGATTGCTAGCAATCCGTATGCCGCCCACGCTGCCCGCCGCCTGAGCCGCAGCCGCAGCGCCTGCTGCCGCTGCTCCGCCGTAGCCGTGCGGTGGCAGTCGATTGCCCGCCGCGGCAGCAGCTGCAGCCGCTGCGGCTAGTCCGTTCTTATGATGGCCCGAGGCGTGCAACATGTTGCTCGCAGCATCAAAGCCGCCGCCGCCACCCGGCACTGTCTTATTGTTGTTGTTCATCATGGCCGCTGCGACCATCGGATTGGCATTGCCCAAGAGGTTGTTAGCTAGACGCACGCACAGACGCACACACAATTCACGAACGCAAATGGAAAGGCAGATGAGAACGAGATGAGAGAACATTTTTTAGTCAAGTTAGTCACAAGTGGGGCAAGCCCGGACGCTCTACTTACTCATATGGGCTGAGGACGTGTTGCCCGCCTGCATGGAGGACAGCAAATGATCCACTTGATCCAGCTGCATTTGCATATGCTGCTGCTGCGCCGTTGGCAGATTGCTGAGCAGACTGCCGCCCAGGCTGGGATTATTATTCACCTGCATTCAGAACGAAACCAAAAGCAACACAGCGACAGTGGGTGGAAGGGGAGATGGAGAAGAAACAGCGATTAATATGGTGGACACATACCAAGAGAAGAGCGACTTGCGAAGAAGCCCTTTCTTTAAATACTCCCCTGCCAAAGGATTTGATTAATGAATATAATAATGACATAACAATATTATTATATTCATTAAGTAATTGTGAAATATTTTATTTGGTAGTTAATTATTTAATTATCAATAATTATTCAATTAATTATTATAAATTATTCAATTAATTTTTAAACCAGTTTATTCAATTTAATCAAATTTTTTTTTTTTTAGTTTTGTAATTATTTCATTAACGATTATTAATTCAATATTAATATTTGTATAATTAGCTAATATTGTATTGATTATGAATTATTATTTAATTAATTATTCATTATAATTTATTCTTTAATTCATTTAGTTTTCGAGTAACTCGCGCTCTTAAGGTTGTATTTTACTCATTTCATTATCTACTTCTGCTCTCGTTTAACCCATTTATTGAGATCTATAAAGACTTGTCCTATGAAACAACATACAAACAGTTCACAATATAAACAGTTCACGATAATGACATTGGGTGTAATATTAATCAATATTAGTGTTAAACATATTGTCTCAACTATCGAAGCTATGCCAATCTGTCAATTACGTTACGTTGCATTACGTGACGTGACGTGACGTTGCATTACGTTAAACTCAAACAGAGTTTTGTTTTACAATCTGATCTGCGATTCTTGATCATAATTATGCAAATAATATTGTAGAACTATCGATCTGTCAGTTAATTTATATATCTCTTGATATTCCGTACCCAAGTCAAATCTATATGGTTTAGTCATATACATATTACTCACATTGCTTCCATTGGAATCACGCGACTTTTTCTTGCGCGGCGGTCGGTCGTCAGCATCGCCTGAAATTTTACGATATTCAATATTAATGGATTGTCGA